>BGPR01007318.1:31815-69515 GCA_013235015.1 Araneus ventricosus | reverse complement strand
TACGATGATACATTTAAGATACACGATGCCCATATGCATGAAAGATTTATGGTGAATCCAGGGTTCGAACCTGCTATGGCTATGTTTCTAACAGAAGCTGAGAATCTGCACCACTTCTATCGTGGCCTAAAGGGTTTTCTTCGTTTAGGATTATTTTCTGACTAGCTAACAAACAATAGCTGCTGGTTTAATAACTCTTATAGCAAGCATACGTCTCAAACATTCTTTCTACTAAAAACAAAACCAGAGCTGGCTCTACCAGTATCCTAATTTCCACACGGCGTCAATGTCAGGAAGTTTTGACCTACGATGATACATTTAAGATACACGATGCCCATATGCATGAAAGATTTATGGTGAATCCAGGGTTCGAACCTGCTATGGCTATGCTTCTACCAGAAGCTGAGAATCTGCACCACCCCTATCATGGCCTAAAGGGTTTTCTTCGTTTAGGATTATTTTCTGACTAGCTACAAAACAATAACTGTTGGTTTACGGGTCTATTCTGGTACCCTCGGTTGAGTTGGGGAGACGTCACTTTTCCGCACGTTAACAACGGAAAAGTGACGTCTCCTAACCATCAGGGTACTAGAATACCACTAGTGTCGCTTAGACACTAAACCAACATCTATGTTAACATCCTATTTTGAAGCTAGCACGAATGTACTTTGGTGGTGGTGGGATCGCAATTTTGCACCGTAATCAGATAGCTAGGACGTCGGAGCTGGCACCCACGCACTTTTGACCCACGACGGCGGATCTAACGAGAAAATGGCCTACAGATACAACAATCTGTGCTGAAATACAATCTTGAACTTGAGTCCCTCCGACCCTGAAGCCCACTAGGAAATTTTAATCTTCACGCCATCAGTGGCGTAGCAAAGGGTGGGCAAGGAGGTGTAGATGCCCCAGACGTCACTCTTAGGGGCGCCGGGGAGACAAAATATTAGTGCGTTATGGTTATGTTTAAAATATTAGTGCGTAGTGTGTTTTCAAAATCAATTTTAAGAGGGGTGCGAAATAGTATTACTAAGGGGTCTATTCTGGTATCCCCGGTTGGGGGGGGGGGGGGGGGTGGGGGGGTGGTTTTTGTGGGGGGGGGCACCCCCCCCCCCCCCCCCCCCCCCGCGCGGGGGGTAACAATAACTGACCCCTGTGCCTCTGGCCCCTTCTCCCTTGCTATGCCACTGATCGTAAAGGAGGGGCGGAAAAATCAGATTATGTCTTCCCCGGTTCCACTTATTCCCGTTACGCCACTGGATGTTGACCAGTTTATGGAGAGAGGGGGTTGCCGAGTTGCCTATTTTAACCTCCAATCCAAGTATCTTCTGTGTACAGTGGCGTAGTGATTGGGAGTTATAGCAGACCGGGCGCCAGTCTTAGAGGGCAATGGAGGCAAAATACAATGTTGTATTTGTCACTTTTGTAAGCTGAATATGAGGGGGCAAAAATAATATTATGCCCCGCCACTTACACTCTCTACACCACTGCACAACAAAATTGTGCATATGTATCAAATTTTGAACCCAGCCGGTCTACGGACAGGGGAACCGTTCCAAAATGCATACTCGATTCTCTTCATCACTAAACGATGAAGCTAAACACACAATGTGCCGTACTTTGGAGGTATGAGAGAAAGTGGAGA
This sequence comes from Araneus ventricosus, assembly GCA_013235015.1. Lineage (NCBI taxonomy): Eukaryota > Metazoa > Arthropoda > Arachnida > Araneae > Araneidae > Araneus > Araneus ventricosus. The sequence goes on along the minus strand of BGPR01007318.1, from coordinate 67,870 downwards.
AGCGAACACATCCTCCTCTTTGATTTATAACTCCAATTCGAAGTACCTGGTGAAGGTATTTGACAGAAAGGATTAAAAACTGCAAATATAAATGGATCTGCTTTAAGGATTCACCCACATAGCAATATTAGTTTGCAACAATCTTGCAACAAGTTTGACACTGCAAGACCGCAATTTCACAACAAAACTGCAGCAAGCTAACGCAAGCGACTTAGTCACCACACGTCAAACTTGCCACAAATTTGTCGCTTCAAACTCATTGCAAACTATAGCAAGAACAGAGTACGCAGACAAGCCTCGGATTCGAACGCCCGATAACCCACTTCAAAACCAGTCGTCTTAGCCATTCAGCCAGCTGGACTCTGCTAGGAGAAGATAGATTGCGCTAATAGATCGTGCATCTATAAGCTTTATTTTAAACTGTTTTCTTGATTTCATTAATTTTTTAAATTTTGAGTTGAGAATATGATTTGAAGTCAAAGGGAGAGCGATTTTCGCTAGTAGAATAAATTATGAAATTAGGGTTCAAAAGTAATTACTTTTAAAAATGTGGGACAAAATGTAAGTTCATATTTTTCAACAAACATTGACTGTTTTATAGGTTTAATTTTGTTTATGAACGTTAAAATTTCAACATTAAGAAAAAGGCGATGTATAGTTTTTTAAAGTGCGAGCTCTACATTTAGTAAAATAATGGGCGAATTTTTCAAATTTTTTTTATAAAAAGACCTAGTTAGTTTTCTACAAATTATCATTGATTTATTGAATTAATAAAAAGAAGAACGGTCTAGGAGATGCGATTAAAAATCGGATTTTTTTAAAGCAGAGAGATATATACAATTGTATCCAGGTCGTGGTGTGTAAGAGTGCTGTATGAACTTTGCAGCAAACTTGTTTTGAAATCGTGGTGTGAAGTTTGTCATAACAACTTCACAGCAAACTTGTTTTGCAAGTGGGTTGGTCGATTATGCTTTATTAGTTTGCAGGAAGTTTGCTGCAAAGTTGCCGCATCAAGTTTGTCATGACAAGCTAATATCAAGAAAAATCACACTTGCTGCAAGTGTACATGCTATCTGGGCAATTACAGTTAGGGATGTATAATCCACTATTTTTTTGAGTAAAAAATATTTTTGCTATTGCTATTTTTAAACATCTATTCCAAATAACTGTTATTTCAATCACATTTTTAATTTTCAAAAAGTCTTATTCAGTATAAGTAAAGAGTTCTAAAAAAATTCAAATAAAAAACTGTTATTTCTTCTACTTATTGTCAATACTTTCTATTAAGTTTTAATGTTCAGTTCTTTGTATTGTCAACAGATGGCGCCAGAAAAAATTCTTGTAGAAAGATATGTTGGAACTTGCAGAGGTCACAACCAATAGTAATCAATCACAGAAGTCGCCCTTCGACGTCACAGTCGCAGTTTTCGGTGCGATCACAGTATGGGATCCTTACCGCGACTATTCCTTTTTTTATACAATTACCGCGATTCCGTCAATCAAAGAGAACCAGCGGGAGTGTTCTCCCCTAAAGCTACTATCAGCCAGGATAGATGATATTTTCTATGAATAATTGCGACTAAATTATGGTCAACATTCACTTTAACTCAAATCACCAGGGAAAAATTTTAACGATTCTTAAAATTTGTCATTTAATAGTGGCAAAAGAAGAAAACCAGCGGGAGTGGTCTCCCCTAAACTTTCTCGTATACTTCCCCCAAAAGGTGGCGTTTCCCCTTCTCCCACGTGGCTATAAAAATTCGAACCTATTGTTACCCAGAATCCAATGACTACCAGAAGGTTTTTCATTATAGTGATTGAAAAATATCTAGGTAAAGAATTTCAAAGAGATGCGTAACGATTTTGCTCTCTTACCGGCTCAAGGACAAACTGACGAATTCACTACTCCGTAATGAAATTCCGTTAAGTTCCTTTCGGGTGCACAGATGATTGCTTCCAGTACGCATGCGCGTAGAGATTACTTTTGAAGAAAATCCGTTAATTATACAGGCCAACAGACAGTCAACCCTTTGACGGATTTTGCCCAAAATTTTATACGGACCTACATTTATGATGATAAAACTGTGTACCAAATTTTATTCATCTAGATATTCAAGTTTTTGAGTTATAGTGTTCACATAACCGCGGGCAGACAGATAGACAGACTTCCGGTGGACGGATTTTGTCCAAAATTTGATAGAAACCTACAAATTATGTGCCAAGTTCACATACCAAATTTCATCCCTGTATCTCTAATAGTTTTCGAGTTATCGTGTTCACAGACACACACACAGACATACAGACAGACATGATGCCAAAATTGTGTTTTCGGACTCAGGGAGGTCTAAAACGTGGAGATTCGTCAAAATCTCGAGTTCGAATTTTTTGACGATTACAATACTTTCTCTTTGTAAACGAGAAAGAAAAAGGAATACTTGCTCCATTGAGTTCCCGACGAAGCTTCGAATTACAAAAGCGACGTTATCATTCGAGAATGCATATCACAACAGGAGGGGTGATTCACAGTAAGACGTCTTAAACCGCGATGGGGGAAGTGCGAACTGTAATATAATACGAGACGAGGTGGGGGTAGGGTGATCTGCGCGGTGAAGCGGGACCTGCTTCTCTGGAAGGTCACCAGTGAAGACTGTGTTTCCCCCCGAGTGGGTTGTGGTGATGCCCCCTGTGTGGGGAAGGTAGTTCATGCTTTTCATGGCGCCATCTATTGACAGTATATAGAACTAAAAAGTAAAACTTCGCCAAAAAAATTATATTAAAAAGAAAAGAAATTAAAATAAAAAAAACGCTTTGAGTACATTTTATACAAATGACTGAATCGCACTTTTTACTTTCTCGTACACGAAGTATACAAAGAGAAAGTATTGTAATCGTCAAAAAATTCCAACTCGAGATTTTGACGAATCTCCGCGTTTTAGACCTCCCCGAGTCCGAAAAACACAATTTTGGAATTATGTCTGTCTGTGTGTGTGAACACGATAACTCGAAAACTATTAGAGATACAGGGATGAAATTTGGTATGTGAACTTGACACATAATTTGTAGGTTTCTATCAAAGTTTGGACAAAATCCGTCCACGGGAAATCTGTCTGTCTGCCCGCGGTCATGCGAACGCTATAACTCAAAAACTTGAATAGCTAGATGAATAAAATTTGGTACACAGTTTTATCGTCATGAATGTAGGTCCGTATAAAATTTTGGGCCAAATCCGTCAAAGGGTTGACTGTCTGGTTCTGGTCTCGTATAATTTACTCTTGAAGAGAATCCGTTATCTCCACGCAACGGAACGGAATTTCATTACGGAGTAGCGAATTACGTCAGTTTGTCCTTGAGCTGGTAAGAGAGGAAAATCCTTACGCAACTCTTTGAATTTCATTCTTTACCTAGATATTTTTCAATCACTAAAATGAAAAACCATCTGATAGTCATTGGATTCTGGGTAACAATAGGTTCGAATTTTTTTAGCCGCGCGGGTGAAGGGGAAACGGCACCTTTTTGGGGAAGTATACAAGAAAGTTTAGGGGAGAACACTCCCGCTGGTTGACTGTAGTATTCATCACTGGTATTTCTGATTTTTTAATATTGCGTGGAAAATAACAGTTCGTCAAATATTCGTCATCCCTAATTACAGTAAAACTTCGATTAACCGCCAATCGTTAAAACCATCAGTTTCAGTTATCCGTCATCGTCAAAAAAAAAAAAATGTCAACAAACAAACGCACATCTTTAAAATAGTCCGCAGATTACCTTCACACCCTACTAAATAAAGCTGGAAACGACTGTATTGGGTAAAACCAAAGTGAACGGTACATCTGTCGCCAAGCTGGTGCCAAATCATGAAAAACACGCCAAGCGTCAGCCATGTTACCGTCCGCCATTGGGTTATCACATTTAGCGATTTTTCGCCAAAAAGAATTCAAGTTTGGCGCCGTACTTTGGTTGGACCCTGTATTGTATGATGGCGGATGGCGAAAGTGATTAATCGAGGGTTAGAGAATTTTGTGCTGAAAGGCCGCATTGAGCTCAACAGCAGGCCAAAAGGCCGCACGAACAGAATATTAAAGTTTATTTTTCTGTAATTATTATTACATTCCAGGCAAGTATATTATTTCAATGCAAACTGTAAATAACTGGTAAGGTCGCATAAGAAACTCAGCCAGCGTGAGGGGTCTCCCCTAAACTTTCTCGTATACTCCTAACACATGTGGAGAAAAATAAGCTAAAAGGCAGTAAAACGAACAAGCATCCCTAACGCAGTGGAGAAATAAAGCTTGGGAATCGGAAGCTTGGAGGCGAAAGGCGTGGGTAGAAGCGGAAAGGATTAGCGCAAGTGAGTCGCGCAATTACGTAATAATGGTCTCGCACCATTGTGTGATAAGAAAAGACAAATAGGCGATTTGAACACCTTTTTCTCAACCGATTGAAACGGAAATTGGGCACGGATCTACAATTAATGCTAGCAGGCCTCATACCAATTTTTATTTATCAAAGCTGTAGGGTTTACGAGTTCTAATGCTTAGAAGTATGCGATTATACAGACCGACAGACAGTAAACCCTATGACAGATTTGGCCCAAAATTTGATACAAACATACATTCCTGATGATAAAACTGTGTACCAAATTTTATCCATCTAGCTATTCAAGTTTTTGTGTTATAGTGTTCACATGAACGCGGACAGACAGCCAGACTTCCCATAGACGGATTTTGTCCAAAATTTGATAGAAACCTACAAATTATGTTTAAAGACCACATACCAAATTTCATCCCCGTAGCTCTAATAGTTTTCGAGTTATCGTGTTCACAGACAGACATAATTCTTCGTAAAAATTGTGTTTTTTGCACCTGTGAGGTCTAAACGAGATCCGTCATATTCATTTTATATAGTGGGATTAATGAGAGCCTGACCACATTTATATTATAGAGATGATAAGAGTGATAACATTAGGGAGATTACAGACCTGAGCTTTGATATTATAGAAGGGAAGAAACGTAACACAAGTATTAAAACAGTGTCTAGTGAAAATTACAATGAGATTACCACAAATTCAACACAGCACCAAAGGTTTCCCACAGCTTGTTTTTGCAGATCAAGATCCAACTCCTCTTCTGCCGGAGAGCTTGGTTTTATACTTTTCAACAGGAAGTGACTTAATACGTAGAAGTGACATTATCTCCAGAAAGTTCAAGAACCAGAATAGGTTGAAACATGTCCTTTTTCTATTCTAATTTACGCCAAAGTCGCCAAAATACTGCCAACTTTATCGCCAAGTCGCCAAAATGGTCGCCAACCATCGCCAAGTCGCCAAGTTTGTCGCCAAGTCGCCAAAATGGTCGCCAATTTATCGCCAAGTCGCCAAGTTTGTCGCCAGATCCGTGAAACGAATTTATAGTTTGTGTCAATATATTTTGGCATTACTACTCTTTATTGAAGGTTATATTATGAGTATACCATATGTGTGAATGATACTATTGTAGTCTTATATCTTTCTGCTGGTTGTTCTCATGCCTTCACGCTTTGTATAATTTTCTCTTGACTCCTCCAGATTTTTTAGGAATTTTTTTTTGATGGTGAATATCATAAAAGCGTTTTTTTTTTTTTATTTTTTTTTATATTTATTATTCTTATTATTTCGATTACGAGTATGAATAAGAAATTAAAAACAAACATCCTTGAGATTTTATAAATCTCTACCTCCCGCCCGAAAAAAACTTTTCGGTGTTATTTCCATTCAGTGGTGCTGATAATCTAAAACAGGATCAGACTTTATGGATAAAATACTTAATGGATTTTACACCAAAGATACTGCTTCATAAACATGGAAAGTTTCCCGCAATGTGACTCTTGCATACTTTACAGGGTGCGCATAGATGATTAGCAGCAGCCACGTCTGGTTCCTGACTGGCGACCATCTTGGCGATCTTGAAGACGATTCTCAAAGGTGCTAGAATCTTCTGATATTTCCATTAGGAGAGAAGATACACCAGAATATAACAGAGAAACTCCCATGTGACGTCGATCTGCTGGAGAGCATATGTTTCCCGCGCCTGTAGATGTGTCTGTATGACCATAAACCGACTTTGAGTTTCTGTCTCGCAGTGCGAGCAGGAATGGTCAGCTGAGCGCTGGCTGAAAGTGCAGTTGTTAATGTTGGATAGTTATTATCTGGCTGTTTGTGTTGCTTAAATATTGTGAGTATGAAAGTCGCTCCCAGCGCAGGTCTTGAGGATTGGGAAGAGAGTTTTCAAGTGAAGTACATGGAGTGACCTCAGCGACCTCAGCAAGCATGACTCTATGCGACAAACTTGGCTGACCATTTTACACAAGGACAAATTTGACTACCTTGACAAAGGACGAATCCGGTGAAATGCAATTGCTCGATATTTTATTAGGCGGCGAGATCTAGGTTTTCCTGGAAAATTCTATCGAGCACGGCCTCATTCCGGGAAGAGACATAAGACCGCGTGGGATCAACTGGAGTGTCTTTAGATCGACTGGTTACTACGCTGAAGCGTGAACGTCTCGGAGTTCTATCCGTTGTGTGAGCTTAATCAGCTGGTGAGCTGAGCTGCTATTGTCGCTTTCAGTTATTTGCTGACGTTTACATGCGTTAGATACTCGCGGCATGAACTCGTCATTACCTGTGACATTGTCTGTCTCATTACATTGGTATCTGCAAGAACATTGTCTTCCTGTACCTGTGCTGAGTGTTTTCCGGCATATTTCTGTGAAAGTAAACCTTCATTCTCATTAATCCGTGGTTGGACTGTTTACAACTATGCCCACAGACTTTTTGCAATAATATATATACTCGTAAGATTTGATCAAATCGTCACCGTATTCGAAAGCATACTTTTCCCTATATTCTTTCTGCTCTATGAACATAAAAATGGAACAAAGACAATACCATACGAACAATAGCAATGCATGGGAAGGAAAGCAAGTCACAACATTAATTTTACAGAGATAGAAAACCAGCGGAGTGGCCTCCCCTAAACTCTTCTCGCATACTTTTCACATTTGTCATTTCCCCCTATGCTTGATAAAAAAGTTCGAACCAACTGTAAACCGAATGCAATGACTATTCGAAGGTTTTTCATTGTTGATTATAGTGATAGATATGAGTGAAGAATCATATTCAAAAGATGCGTATGTATTAAAACTGCAATATTTATTTTTTTATCAAACTGAGCATGCAAGTTCAATGTGCAAGGAGAAGAAACGGAGAATAATTTGCTGCATGCGCAGAGATTAACAATAGCAAGCAAACGAGACGTTCTCACAAATATTGCCTCCTTACCAAAATCTCGCCGCCAGAATTGGTTTTTGGCAAACTGCCAAGTTTTCGAAGTGTCTCTTCTTTGCACAGGCATTTCTACTATTGCGCATGCGCATGGAGTTGAACAAGTATGCGATTATACAGACCGACAGACAATCAACCCTTTGACGGATTTGGCCCAAAATTTGATACGGACCTACATTCATGACGATAAAACTGTGTACCACATTTTATCCATTTAGCTATTCAAGTTTTTGAGTTATAGTGTTCGCATGACCGCGGACAGGTGGACAGGCAGACTTCCCTCAGACGTATTTTGTTCAAAATTTGAAAGAAACCTACAAATTATGTGTAAAGACCACATACCAAATTTCATCCCCGTAGCTCTAATAGTTTTAGAGTTATCGTGTTCACAGACAGACATGATTCCAAAATTGTGTTTTCGGACTCAGGGAGGTCTAAAACGTGGAGATTCGTCAAAATCTCGAGTTCGAATTTTTTGACGATTACAATACTTTCTCTTTGTATACTTCGTATACGAGAAAGTAAAAAGTAATTTGCTATCGTTCGTGGAGAAGCAAAATTTGATTTTTTTCTAAAAATATGAGGCTGTCTTCCAATACATATTTCATGTGAATTTTTGATTAAAAAACAAAACCATCCTCCTTTCAAAAGATTCTGTGTCTTAGAGTTCCCTTTCTGCAATCAGCGATTCGTTTACAACGGTTATTTTAACATTCATGTTGCCATTAAAGTCGAATTAAAATATTATTAATATAATAGCCCAGATCTGTCTCTCGGTAACGCTCTGACGTCACCAACAATAAAACTCGCGCCATAGCACTGCGAGACGTTAAACGGCATTATTTCATTGTCAAAGCACCTAAATTTCAGTATTTTTAAATTTAAAAGAGTAATTGTCGTTCTAATTTCAAATTGAATAGCTCTAAAATAGTGAAATAAAATTTTCTATGGATTGATATGAAATTTATCTCGCTATGATCAATAGTTCTCGAGAAATTTTAAACTATATTAATCATATATTTCGAATTAATTTCCGTTTTTTAATAGAAAGTAGTCAATCACGTCAGTGGTATATCATGCGCGTGATATACAATGGAATCTCCCTATAACGAAATCGCTTGGTTCCAGTCGAAAAATTCGCTATAGAGAAAATTTCGTTATACGAAGATTAGAGATTTTTGCAGTTATTTAAGTAAATGTTACAAACCTTTTAGTATGTGCGATAAGTTCAAAAATATTTAATTATGACTTTCAATTAAAAATAAAGTAATATTTATTATAAATTTGTTAAAATTATACTAATTTTTATTGTATAAATAAAATGCTCAAAAGTGAAGACAATTCACCACTTTAGAGAATAATATGTAATAGTACGGATAAACATAAAATGCTTATTGTCACATCCGTTTGCTGTTTCCACCCCCGCTCCACCCCGATTCTTGGAAACTTGGCCGTAGAAATGTTGCTCCCTCTGTAGAAACTCAGGTCCCCACAACTGCATTACCCTTCACATAGCATTCTATTGTTATGTGTTGTCGCTGGAATGAACAATGCGAGTGAAACAGGCACGTGTGAGCGATTTGTTTGCACAGAAATTAACAACTTTCTTCAAAAATGACAAAAATCGAAAAGATAAAGGTCTGAAAAAATTCTTTATAGGGAGACAACCACTTCGTTATATGGAGAATATTTTAAATGTTATTTAACATTCCGATTAAAATTTTTTTATAGGGAGAAATTCGCTGTAGGGAGACTTCGTTGTAGGGAGACTCTACTGTAGTTTGGACGCCACGATACATCTCATTATTTATTGCAATCGTGATGATATAATTTGATAACATTTTTTGGCGACGTTTGGCAATCAGAGAAGTGCTTTGTTTTGATTAGACATCTGAAGTAGAAGGAAAATTGTTAAACAACGAAAAATACTTCACACGGAATGCTGGTTACCAAGAGGTTTTTTGAATAAAGAATTCCTGTCATAAAACATATGTTTATTTGATTTGTTTTCACTCGATGTTAAACCATATATATCTATCTAAACAAGCCAAATTTGGCGGGAAATCTTTCGAATGAAGAGGCAATTTGCACCCGTCATACAATGACGGGTGATTTTCTAGTTTAATTATATTGTTATTTATTAGTTTATTCACACATGCGTTGAAACTCTATTCAGTTACAATGTTAAATCCATTTATCAGTATTCGCGCATCTAACCACTATAATTAAACTAGAAAACCACCGTCATGGTATGACGGGTGCAAATTGCCTGTTCATTCGAGAGATTTCCCGTCAAATTTGGCTTGATTAAACGGATATATATGGTTTAACATTGAGTGAAAACAAATCAAATAAACATATGTTTTATGACAGGAATTCTTTATTCAAAAAACCTCCTGGTAAACAACATTCCGTGTGAAGTTTTTTTCGTTGTTTAACAATTTTCTTTGTACTTCAGATGTCTGTGCAAATTTTAACGTTCCCAAAAAATAATATTAAATTAGATCATCACGATTGCACTAAATAATGAGATGCATCGTGGCGTCCAAACTATATCACGCCACTGACGTAATTAACTACTTTCTACTAAAAAAACGGAAATTATTTTGAAATATAGGATTAATAAAATTTAAAATTTCTCGGGAACTATTGATCATAGCGAGATAAATTTGATATGAATTGATAGCAAATTTTATTTCACTATTTTAGAGTTATAAAATTTGAAATCAGAACGACAATTACTATTTTAAATTTAAAATGACTGACATTTAGGTGCTCTAACAATGAAATAATGCTGTTTAACGTCTCGCAGTGCTATGGCGCGAGTTTTATTGTTGGTGACATCAGAGCGTTACCGAGAGATCCGGGCTATTATATTAGTAATATGAATCTTTTAAAACATTGAAGGAACGACGAAAAAAAAGAGAGCTTGGTAATAAAAGTGGCATCATTGATAGTATAGATTACATTGGGACGCACTTAGATATATTTGGCAAAGTATCTGAACCGGCAAAGAACTAACATTGAAGGAACGACGGAAAAAAGAGAGCTTGGTAATAAAGTGGCATCATTGAATTAGTAATATGACCATCTTTAAAGTATCTATGAAACACGGAGAAAAAAAAGAGAGCTTGTAATAAAAAGTGGGATCATTGAATTAGATATGAATTTAAAAGACATGAGCGAAAGACGAGAAAAAGAGAGAGCTTGGTCAATAAAAGTGGCATCATTGAATTAGTATATGATCTTTAAACAGATTGAAGAACGACGAAAAAAAGAAGAGAGTTTTGTATAGAAGTGGCATCATTGAATTAAGTAATATGAATCTTAAAACATTGAAGGAACGACGTGAAAAAGAGAGCTTGGTAATAAAGTGGCACTCGAATTAGTATATGAATCTTTAAAACATTGAAGGAAACGACGAAAAAAGAGAGCTTGGTAATAAAGGATCATCATTGAATTAGTAATAAGAATCTTTAAAACATTGAAGGAACGACGAGAGAGAGCTTGGTAATAAAAGTGGCATCATTGAATTAGTAATATGAATCTAAACATTGGAACGACGAAAAGAGAGAGCTGGTAATAAAAAGTGGCATCATTGAATTAGTAATATGAATCTTTTAAAACATTGAAGGAACGACGAAAAAAAAGAGAGAGCTTGGTAATAAAAGTGGCATCATTGAATTAGTAATATGAATCTTTTAAAACATTGAAGGAACGACGAAAAAAAGAGAGCTTTGTAATAAAAGTGGCATCATTGAATTAGTAATATGATCTTTAAAACATTGAAGGAACGACGAAAAAAAAAGAGCTTGGTAATTAAAGTGGCATCATTGAATTAGTAATATGAATCTTTAAAGCATTGAAGCGATGACGAAAAAAAGAGGAGCTTAATAAAAGTGGCATCATTGAATTAGTAATATGACATCTTTAAAACACTTGAAGAACGACGAAAAAAAAAGAGAGTGGTAAAAAAGTGGCATCATTGAATTAGTAATATGAATCTTTTTAAAACTTGAAGGAACGACGAAAAAAAGAGAGAGCGTAATAAAAGTGGCATCATTGAATTAAATAATATGAATCTTAAAACAGCGAACGACTGAAAAAAAAGAGAGAGCTAGCGTAATAAAAGTGGCATCACTAATTAGTAATATGAATCTTTAAAAGCATTGAAGAACGACGGAAAAAAGAGAGAGCTTGGTAGGTTAAAAGTGGCATCATTGAATTAGTAAAGAATCTTTAAAACATTGAAGGAACGACGGAAAAAAGAGAGAGTTTGGTAATAAAAGTCGGCATCATTGAATTAGTATATGACCTTAAAACATTGAAGGAACGACGAAAAAAGAGAGCTTGGTAATAAAAGTGGCAGTATTGGAATTAGTAATATGAATCTTTAAACATTGAAGGAACGACGAAAAAAAGAGAGAGTCTTGGTAATAAAAGGCATCATGTTAGTAATATGAACGTTTAAAAACATGAACACGAAAAGAGAGACATAAAAGTAATTATGACTAGATATGAATCTTTGAAACATTGAAGGAACGGACGAAAAAAAGAGAGTTTGGTAATAAAAGGGCATCACTTGAATTAGTAATATGAATCTTTAAAAACATGAAGGAACGACGAAAAAAAAGAGAGAGCTTGGTAATAAAAAGTGGCATCATTGAATTAGTAATATGAATCTTTAAACATTGAAGCAAACGACGAAAAAAAAGAGAGGTAATAAAAGTGGCATCATTGAATTAGTAATATGAATCTTTTAAAAGCATTGAAGGAACGACGAAAAAAAGATGAGCTTGGTAATGAAAAGTGGCATCATTGAATTAGTAATATGAATCTTTAAAACATTGAAGGAACTGACGAAAAAAAAAAAAAGAGAGAGCTTTGTAATAAAAGGCATCATTGAATTAGTAATATGAATCTTTTTAAAACATTGAATAAACGACGAAAAAAGAGCCGGTAATAAAAGTGCATCATTGAATTAGTAATATGAATCATCTTAAAAGCATTGAAGGAACGACGAAAAAAAAAGAGAGCTTGTAATAAAAGTGGCATCATTGAATTAGTACTGAATCTTTAAAACATTTGAACGACGAAAAAAAAAGAGAGCTTGGTAATGAAAAAGTGTCATTGAATTAGTAATACTGAATCTTTAAACATTGAAGAAGACGAAAAAAGAGAGCTTGTAATAAAAGTGGCATCATTGAATTAGTAATATGAATCTTTTATTGGAAGGAACGACGAAAAAAGAGTTGAGCTATAATAAAAGTGGCATCATTGAATTAGTAATATGAATCTTTAAACATGAAGGAACTGACGAAAAAAAGAGAGATTGGTAATAAAGTGGCATCATTGAATTAGTAATATGAATCTTTTAAAACATTGAAGGAACGACGGAAAAAAAGAGAGAGCTTGGTAATAAAAGTGGCATCATTGAATTAGTAATATGAATCTTTTAAAACATTGAAGGAACGACGAAAAAAAAGAGAGCTTGGTAATAAAAGTGGCATCATTGAATTGTAAAATGTTTTGTATTTTTAAGATGGCATAACAATAGTTTGGTAAGTAGTTTCTGAAGTTATATATGAAAAACATGAAAAGTGTTCTTAACTAACATGAAAATTAAAGAAATAGAAAAAAAATTTAAAAAAAGGACAAACTGCAAGTTATAAAGATGATTTTGGACTCTTTATAGAACATATTTACTTCTGGTTGAAATATTTGGGCCTCATATCACCTAGACAAAATTATTTTTGACAACAAGTCTTAGTTGAAAGCGATAGGTAAGTAATATGGAAGCATACGTCAAAGTGGAAGCTAAATCATTCCAGATTTGTTGGTCGTATAACTAGTATACCTAGGGTTACCATAATTTTTTTAGCTGAAATCCGGACATTCCGGTGGGGGTGTCAAAGTATAGTACAAAATTCTAAAAGATTGATAACAGCGACCCTAGGGGCCGTCCACAAATGATGTCACGCTTGAAGGGGGTTCGTGAAATTGAGTTTGTGACAAGGGGGAGAGGGGGTAACAAGAAGTGTGACATCACACTTTTTGGTTAAACTCATGTCTTGAATTGCTTTCACCGAAAATGTGGAGTTTGCAGATTGGGTGGATGAAGACGACATTGATATCAGAGGGCTTACTATTCCCGAGGATGAGAGAGATGTCAAAGTAGTAGTAAATGATTCCGAGTAATTTCTATTTTATGATTGTGTATATAATTTTATAAATGTTCATATAAATTAATGTGACAAATGAAATGAGATGGCAATTCCATTAAGTAAAACTAATATTGAGGAGGTGTTTTTTTTTTTTTTAATTCAATCTGTTTAAGAGTATTTTGTGTTCATAAAGTAAAGATAAGATTTAAAGCAAAATATATCAAATTTCAAAATACCACTGTTTACAATTGCTCTTTTATATTAATATTTTATTAGTATTGCATATTAATTATGCGTTTTGTTGTAAACCTTTATCTTATTTCTTACAAAATAAGTACACATATAATAATTATTATTCTCACAAATGTCATTAAAACACATAGTTAAAGTTTAAAAATAAAATTTGAAATATGATCTATAACGTAGTGCTTTGTTTCTGAACTGCAAGTATATGTTTATGTAATATAGCGTGACATGTGACAAGGGGGGGGGAGGGGGTCAAAAATATTGAAAAAAAGTGTGACATCATTTATGGACAGCCCCCTAGCTCCGAATTTGAGGAAGTGGGAAAAAAATTAAGATGTCGGAATAGAAAGAAGATAATTTTTTATTAATGTTCGTTAATTCGAAATTAAATTAATGAAAAACAGAATTAAAACAAAACGGCATAAACTTTTTATTTTTTGTTTAAACTGATGCCTGTTTCAGGAGGCCCATCCACTTTCTAATCAGGCCCTGTGCACACTAGGCGATTCGTATCGTTGAAGCTATAAAAATAACATCGTCTAGTGTGCACCGGGCCTTGAATTTCTTTCAATATTGTTCTTTGGCTGAATGACGTCAACTTTTTCGGCCCAACCAAAATGTACGGTACGGCGCCAAACTTGAATTCTTTTTGGCGAAGAATCACTAAATTTGATAACCCAATGGCGGACAGGAGCATGGTAAATGTGGTAACATGGCGGACGTTTGGCGAGTTTTTCATGATTTGGCGCCAGCTTAGCTCGAGATGTACCGTACACTTTGGTTTTACCACTTTTTCGAATACGCCAGATTTTCTCAATTATGAACAAATTTCTCTCGCGTCGCATTCACTGTCGAAAATCCGGGCATTTTGAAGAACTAGTCCGGATGTGAGCTTGAAATCTGGACGTATGGCAACCCTAAGTGTACCTCCCGATTTATTGTATTCGTTCAGAAGATGAGTCATAAAAGTTAGAGTCACAAAGGGGTAGAGAATGGGTTTTGTCTGTAAAAGTTCCTTACGACCGCTGACCATGAAACCTTGGAATTCAGCGGGGAGGGTAGGTAGAATAATTTCAGTAAAGGGTGGCTGGGGGGGCTCTATCAGTGTGCCTTCGTTTCCACGAATAAGAAGACAGGGGACGTCCTTCCCAAGGTGTTTGCAGAATGAAATGTCGACTGTTCTTGCAATAGAGTTCTCACATTCGCAAGTAGGTTTTCGTCTGAATATTGCAGCAGCCGCCTTGATCCTCGATTCGTACGACTTCCCTTTCCTAAACGAAAGACCATGATGGACGTAGAGACAGGTGATGGCGTGTGTAAGTGGATGTTCTTAGCTTCGTTTGGTTCTTTTTTTATACTCCTTCCGTCAAACATTAGTTGTCCAATATGCCATTTTCTCTCCGATTTCAGAAAAGGAAAAAAATCAAACTTTAGTTGTCCAATATGAAATTTTCCCTCCAAATAGAGAAAAGGAAAGATAATCAAACTTTAGTTGTCCAACATGCAATTTTTCCTCCAAATTGAGAAAAGGAAAGATAATCAAATTTTAGTTGTCCAATATGCAGTTTTCCCTCCAAATTGAAAAAAGGAAGAAAAAAAAATCAAACTTTAGTTGTCCAATATGCAATTTTCTCTCCGATTTCAGAAAAGGAAAAAAATCAAATTTTAGTTGTCCAACATGCAATTTTTCCTCCAAATTGAGAAAAGGAAAAAAAAACCAAACTTTAGTTGTTCAACATGCAATTTTTCCTCCAAATTGAGAAAAGGAAAGATAATCAAATTTTAGTTGTCCAATATGCAATTTTCCCTCCAAATTGAGAAAAGGAAGGGGAAAAAATCAAACATAAGTTGTCCAATGTGGTTGTGTTGGTTTTTTTGGCGCAAGAGCCATGAAGTTGACCATACTGCGCCAGAACAATTGTAAAATCATGTCAAATTAAAAAAAAAGACTGCCATACGTATACAAAACGATAAAAGGTGACCAGTTAAAACCGAACAATGCTTAAATAAGAGAATAAAAACCTATTGCTTTCAAAAATTCAAAAAGATGAACATGTTTAGTTTCACCAAGTAATGTAGGGAGTGAAATTGTAGTAGCATTAAAAAAAACGTAAACGCTGCGAGTTAAAATTTGAGCATTCTGATAAGATGTGATGAACAGACAAAGTATGTCCAATATGCAATTTCCCCTCCAAATTGAGAAAAGGAAGAAAAATCAAATTTTAGTTGTCCAATATGCAATTTTCCCTCCAAATTGAGAAAAGAAGGGGAAAAATCAACATAAGTTGTCCAATATGTTGGTTGTGTTAGTTTTTTGGCGCCATGAAGTTGACCATAATGTTGTGAAACAATTGTAAATCATGTCAAATTAAAAAAAAAAAGACTGCCATACGTATACAAAAACGATAAAAGGTGATCATTAAAACCGAACAATGCTTAAATAAGAGAATAAAAAACCGATTGCTTTCAAAAATCTAAAAGATGAACATGGGTTTCACCTGGCAATGTAGGGAGTGAAATTATAGTAGGCATTAAAAAAAAAACGTAAACGCTGCGAGTTAAAATTTGATATCTCTGATAAGATGTGATAAACAGACAAAGTGGCGTCCACACCCCGACCGTCTACAAGAAAAGGAAAAAAAAAATCAAACATTAAGTTGTCCAATACGCAATTTCTCCAAATTGAGAAAAGGAAAAAAATCAAACACATTGTCCAATATGCAATTTCTCCAAATTGAGAGAAAGGAAAAAAATATCAAATTTTAGTTGTCAATATGCAATTTTTCCTCCAAATTCAGAAAGGAAAAAAAAATCAAACTTTAGTTGTCCAATACAATTTTCTCCAAATTGAGAAAAGTGAGGTGTGACTAAACTTAGGCTGTTCAGTATGCAATTTCCCCTTAAAATTGAGAAAAGGGGAAAAAAAAAAAAAATTTAGTTATCCATTAAACAATTTTTCCTCCAAATTGAGAAAAGGACAAAGTTAAATTTGGGAAACTCAGTACTATACATTTTTTAGTGTACGCGTAACTGTCACATTTCCACCATTTTGTAGGTATCCATTCTGTTTTCTTGTTCCTTGAACAAATTTATTTACAAACGCGAAATTTTTTTATATTACTTGTGTAAATTATGAGCAATGATGCTAAGAAACGAAACGATGAAAAATGATAAAAAATAATCATTACCGCTTTCCCTATAATGCAAAAGACGCTTTCGAAGAAACCCTTCATTTAGCAATATTTTCTGATTTAGACTCGGTGTGAAAGACACAAAGTACCACCGGAATATTTTATTATTAAATTTAACATGCATTATGAGTTCAGAGAATTTAGTTTTTTTTATGTTTTTAAACTTTTCGAAATAAATAATGGATTCTTCTTGAGTGATTTGAAAATCGAACTTCTAATTTTGGATTTAAAAAAAGCGGCAAATCGGACACCTGAAGTTAGAAGGTGGGAGTATTAGCTAGTTTTTAAGATAATAGTTTCGATCTGTATGAAAGTTGTAGCGTAACGAATCATGCACTCAAAAGAGTCATACCATATTACATTACAATACTATTTTACTTATGAACTTTTTTTTATCTTGTATACTTATTATTAAATAGACTAGAAAATCACCTCTGCAAATTGCGTCTTCATTCGAGAGATTTCTCGTGAAATCTGACGTGTTTAAATAGATATATATGTGAGACAAATTTTTAAAATTGATTGAAAACAAATAAAATAAACATATGCTTTATGACTGGAAATATATTTTTTGTTTACATATTATTTGCATATTTCTTTATTCAAGAAACCTCTTGGTAAACAACATTCCGTGTGAAGTATTTTTCGTTGTTTAACAATTTTCCTTGTACTTCAGATGTCTTTGTGCAAATTTTAACGTTGCCAAAAAATATTATCAAATTATATCATCACGATTGCAATAAATAATTAGATGCACCGTGGCGTCCAAACTATATCACGCGCATGATATACCACTGACGTGACTTTCTATTAAAAAACGGAAATGAATTTGAAATATATGATAATAATTATTAATAATAAATATATGATTAAATTAATTTTTAATATAATTTAAAAATTCTCGGGAACAATTGATCATAGCGAGATAAATTTTATATCAATCCATAGAAAATTTTATTTCACTATTTTAGAGCTATTCAATTTGAAATTAGAACAATTGCTCTTTTAAATTTAAAATGACTGAAATTTAGGTTCTCTAACGATGAAATAATGCTGTTCAACGTCTCACAGTGCTATGGCGTGAGTTTTATTGTTGGTGACGTCAGAGCGTTACCGAGATATCTGGGCTATTATATTAGTAATATTGTTATTGCTTTCGAAAATATATTAGACTGGGTGACGGCGTAGCTAGAAAGCATAGGTTGTCCGTTAAAAGTTTAGGGTGATATTTTCGTAGTTATAAAACTATTTTCATTTTCTGAGATGCTTAAACAATATTTATAATAGCTGACTTTAAAGTTTGGAAATTTGAGGAAAGGAAATTATTCAGTATTAACACTTTTATTTGGCACTTTTTTTTTAAGTGAACAATGTTTTACAATTAATTTAAAACTGTTTATTTTGGGTTTTCATTTTAAAAAAAATGTGCGCATTACTTCTTCAAAACTCAAAGGATGTTACAATTATATAGGAAGTTCGTGCCTATGTAATTGCAACAATTCAGGGATGGTTCCTTAGGACTGTGAGCCGCTGACATTTTGCCAGTCCTGGCACCCTATAATTACGCAACTGCATAAAATTAGAAATTATTTATAGATATTACTTCTAGACTTTATTAATATTTCAAATTCTGTACTTATTATTAAACATATAATGTTGTTGCTATCAAATAATTATTAGACCATGGCTTATTAGATGGCTGGCAGTTTGCCAGGATTTTTGTGTCGCAAGAAATTTATCAAACCAAAGTGTACAGTACATCTCTTGCCAAGCTAGCGCCAAATCATGGCAAACTCGCCAAACGTCCGCCATTGTGTACCACATTTGGCAATTTATCGCCAAAAAAATTCAAGTTTGGCTCCGTACCGTACACTAGGGTGATATTTTCCTAGTTATAAAACTATTTCATTTTCTGAGATGCTTAAACAATGTTTATAATAGTTGACTTTAAAGTATTTTGTAATTTTGAAATCCCTCACCAAGATGGTGCCAAATCATGGGAAACTCGTCAAGCTGGCTCCAAATCATGGAAAACTCGCCAAACGTCCGCCATGTTACCACATTTACCCAGCTACAATCCGCCATTGGTTTACCACATTTAGCGATTTTTCGCCAAAAAATATTCTAGTTTGGCGCCGTACCGTACACCTTGGTTGGGCCGATCTCTCATATTGATCAGAATTTTCAATTCTACAAAGGATAAAATTTCAGATCATTCAGATCAAATTCCAAAGGAAGGAATTCGATTCACACGCCAAAACGCCACAAAAAAAACGTTATATGGGAGATCCTCTATATCTCGGTAACTACATATGTTAAAAACATAACTAATGTCTTATTTTAGAAATAAGGGTAGAAACTTCGAGAAACAAAAGAGTCACGCGAGTAAAGTAGTCCTACGCCTTTAACATCAGCGGCTGTTTGAAAAAGACAGCCACACGTCATTTTTTTATTTAGTATATTGAGCATTATTGCAATGAATATCTTATAAATAAAATTTCAAGTTTTTTGGTGAAAGATATAAAATTTATATGTCTACTATGTCGGAATATTATAAGAGCAAGAAAGGTTGCCAGTTTGGTGAATATTTCACATTTCAAACAAGTTTCTTTTTCTAATATGTTACTTTAAATTTTAATTATCAATTTATTATAGATAATTATAATTTTTGGCCATATTATCTCTTAAAATTTAATAACTTAAGAAAATTTAGAAGAAAAATTACTTCTAAAATTGAAAATTCGTTTGTCCTCGGCGTAATTGTGGGGAGAGATTTGGATGGATGCATTTTGACAGGGTTGCCATATTGACCTTTTTTCAAAGCTGTTGGATTTCAGAATTTTCATTTGGCCTTAAATTCATTTTTGGCCTTTTTTCGAAGCTGTTGGATTTCAGAATTTTCATTTGGCCTTAAATTCATTTCTGGCCTTTTTCAAAGCTACGTTGATTTCAGAATTTCATTCCTTAAATTCATTTTAGGCTTTTTCAAAGCTGTTGATTTCTCAGAATTTTCATTTTCATCTTTTCAAAGCCGTTAGATTTCAGAATTTCATTTGGCCTTAAATTCATTTTGGCCTTTTTCAAAGCTGTTAATTTGTAGAATTTTCATTTGGCCTTAATTCATTTTTTGTCTTTTTCAAAGCTTTGTTGATTTCAGAATTCTTCATTTCCTTAAATTCATTTTTGGCCTTTTTTCAAAGCTGTTAATTTCAGAATTTTCATTTGGCATTAAATTCATGTTTGGCCTTTTTTGGCTTTATTTCAATTCATGATTTTTAGAACTGCTTTTTATAACTATTTCTACTGTTTTTTCATGATTTTTTTTTATATTCTAAAATAATATTTAGAATGGTACAGTGTGGATATTAGGCGAATAATATCGAAACTAAAACAGATCATTCTTGAAAATTTTATCGCTTATTGGAAACTCTTATTACGAATCTGAAATCAATTTTATTTATATTAATGGAATAAACTTTTTATATCGATTATCATTTATTTTTAGTACGGAATCGCTTTTCATTTATTATGACCAAACTGAAAAATAACCTTGCACACTTTTGTTCACTCATGAGATAATATACTATGTTCAGCTAT
Organism: Araneus ventricosus; assembly: GCA_013235015.1. NCBI lineage: Eukaryota > Metazoa > Arthropoda > Arachnida > Araneae > Araneidae > Araneus > Araneus ventricosus. Next base: position 47,351 of record BGPR01007318.1, on the reverse strand, counting down.
TTTATTTAGCCGTCACTTTTCACTGCAAAGCTGTTTATGGAATGGTAAAAAAAAATTTCACTTCAATATTGTTTCATTAATAGAATACTGTTCATACGTCATTCTAAAGAGATTCGTTTTTATAAAATAAAGCATTTTCTAATCAACAAAGAGAAATAAAGTACATGACTCTATTTAACGAACCTCTTATTTTGCGAACTTTTTTTTGGAACCAAGAACATTTTGGAATTTTCGTTTAAAATAACCTCCAATAGAAGTGCATTCTCTAGTTCAACGAACTTTTTGGGATCCAATATTTTTTCTCCCTATTTCTCAAAATATTTTAAATATTTCAAACTTATTCTTTCTTTAACACATTTTATGGTGATCAATGACTCCGAAGCTGGAAAATAAACGAAAGTGATTGAGCATTAAAGAAAAAAAAATTACCTTCATGAGGTGGAAAAGGCATGAAAAAAAGGATATTGCTTTAAATTTGTATTCTCCAAACAGCTTTATCAAACATAATGAAAAATCGTGATGAGATACAAAATTGGATTCATCGAATTCTGTTCAAAATCGTTTAAAAGCATAACCATGAAGATGGATGAAGCAGTTCTTAAGTGACAGTGAAAATAAAACATACAGCAATAAATTGTGATGAAGACGAAGAATGGAGATTGCGACATGTCATGATGTCAGAAATCAACAACATTTCTGTGATTGATAAAGTACTAAAATTACATAATTTTATATGAAAAATTATTTTTGCAATTGGAGAATACAGTGTATCTTGACAATGTTTTTTTATCTAGTTTTCCTATAGATTTCTTCTAGTTGAGGAATAAAATATATAAAACAAATATATTAATTACAAAATAGGTTTGATTTAATTTTTTTAATAATATTTAGTGTTTATGAATTTAAAATCTGTTTGTGTAGTTTAAGTATTTCAAAAGGTGAATTCTGTTTAACGAATTTTCTATATAACGAACTTTTTTTTGGGATCTAGGACTCTGTAATAGAGGTCCCTGACTCTTCAATCAGTTTCAAATCTATGCTTTATTTTTAAGAAGGTTTGGCATTATTTTATCATTTTGATCTGGCAACCCCGCATTTTGATAACAAGCTCTATTTATTTTCAATGATATTTCTTTTAAACTTTTTTATTAATACTTGGATAGAAAATGTTATACAAAAAATGTTCTGAATTTTTATTTTTTAAAGATAAAAAGCATATTAGTAATTTATACTTTTGTGAAAATTTTTTTCCAGTTTAGTAGGAATCTAATAATTCGAAGAAAAGGTAATTATACAATGTAACCCATTGTATTCTATATTTACGTAAAATTAAATATCTAGGTTTTACATGCACAGTATATACAATACATTTTAGATTTTTTCCTCCAAATTTTTGAGTCAGTTTCTTTTTTTTTAAGTTTTATGAATAAAGGATTTAGCAATTCTTAGTAAATGATTTGAGGATCCATTCATCACAACTTAGGCCTTTATTCTTACTCTAAGTCTCTTGAGTGCAAACACAACAACTGTACTTTGACCATACTAAAAAAAAAAAAAAATGTTGTGCATCCTTGATATACAATGCAATCATAAGTAATCTATACTTATAAAAGGCAATGTGTGTGTGTGGTGTGTGTGTGTGTGTGTGTGCGTGGCGATGTTTGTCAATGTACAGGACTCAAGCACCCGAAGTTCGAAATTTTAAAATTTAATCAGAAAATTTTAGTTAATGTTTTGTGTTGCTTTTGCGTGGTTTTAGCACTAATTTCTCAATAGAATGAACGTATGAATAATAAATTGGATCGGGCAATGAAATTCGCATCTAGAAAATTAGTTATCCGAATTAAGAATTACTTGAATTTTGGGAATTTTAAAACACTTTAAAATAAATTCTGAACTTAAATTGCACGTGTCTCAAAAGATATCGTTTGAATTCAAATAAACCTGGTTCCAGGATTAACGAATGGTTAACATATGTTATGCTTGTTTTTTTTTTGAATAATTTTCTCAGACGATATTATAATTCCGCTAGATGCATGAACTCGACACGGTTAGTGGGCACATTGTTGACTGGCTGAATGCTATGTTAATGTCATGTACTTTGATCGCAGGTATGCTGCGTATTGGAGAGACTCATTGAGATGATGACTTACCTATTGTCATTTTTGTTGTCCCAACTTCATTTCTCTCCTTCCTTAGCAAGGTCATAAATATCCCATTGTAAATTTTTTTTTTTACTGTTTTGGATTTCAACGTGGTACCTTTGGTCGGGAGTTAGGGTGACCAACCTATCAATATATAATGTTCGTTGAATTTCGCTTTTAAACTTTCATTTATAGTAATTGTATGTGGATTTTTTTTATTTTGTTGAAGTCACCGTATCGGGTATGCGCGTACTGCTAGTGCTTGATATACTGACATAAAATGAAACTTTTGTACCCTAAGGATTTGGCTTATTTTATGGTGCCTGTTTGATATACAGTTACCTTTGAAAAGGAACAATTTATTCATCAACTCGGCAGATCTTCCACAGGCTGTTAGTTGCAAATCAGTGGTCTTAATGCTGTTGAAGATTGGTTTAAATTGATAAATTTAATCAATGTGCTGTATCAGCAGATGAGAGCTTGATCCCAGCTGGAAATACTCCAGTCTCTTGTCACGTGAAAAACCAGCGGGAGTGGCCTCCCCAAACTTTCCTGCATACTTCCCCAAAAAGGTGCCGTTTCCTCCGCACGGATAAAAAAAAATTGAACGTACTGCAACCCAGAATCCAATGACTATCGGAAGGTTTTTTCATATTGTAGATTATAGTGATTGTAAAAAATATTTGTGTAAAGAATCAAATTCAAAGAGATGCGTACCGATTAAAAACGCATCTATCACACACTTCCTTCCACCTCAGCGACAAAGTGACGCCATCCTTCCGCGTGCACAGAGATTGCTACCAGTACGGCGCATGGAGAATCGGATTAGGAAAACTAATTATGCAATTTGAACGCCTTTTTCAACCGATTGACACAAAAAATTGGACAAAAAAATCTACAATTAAGGTAAGAAGGCCACATACCAAAATTACATTTATCTAAGTAATTTTGTTAAGAAGTTACATAAAAAAATATGCGACTTCACAGACAGACAATCAAACCTCGACGCATTTTTTGGTCCAAAACTTGATACGGACCTACATTCATGATGATAATAACTGTAAATAACATATTATTAATTATATATATTATAACTATATAATTTATTAATATGGTTATACCCTTTCACCCTCCTTAGAAAATTAAGCTCACCACTATCACTAATTATAAAAAATACGTACAGAAAATAATTGGCAGGGAAAATAGACTTGTCAATACATTTATTTTTCATTACTGCATGCAATTACAGCAGAGCTCCTGCAACGAAGTCTCCCTACAGCGAATTTCTCCCTATAACGAATTTTAATCGGAATGTTAAATAACATTCAAAAAAAATTATTCTCCATATAACGAAGTGGTTGTCTCCTATAACGATTTTTTTTCTAGACCTTATCTTTTCGATTTTGCCATTTTTTGAAGAAAGTTGCTTATGTCTGTGCAAACAAATCACCACACGTGCCTGTTTCTGGAACCACTGCATTGTTCATTCCAGCGATAACACATAACAATAGAATGCTCTGTGAAGGGTAATGCAGTTGTGGGGGACCTGGGTTTCTTCTACAGAGGAGCAACATTTAAGGGCCAAGATTCCAAGAATCGGGGTGAGCGGGGTGGAAACAGCAAACGGATGTGACAATAAGCATTTATGTTTATCCGTACTAGTACATATTCTCTAAATTGGTGAATTGTCTTCACTTTGAGCATTTTGTTTATACAATAAAAAATTAGTATAATTCTTAACAAATTTAAAATAAATATTACTTTATTTTTAATTGAAAGTCATAATTAAATATTTTTGAACTTATCTCACATACTAAAAGGTTTGTGTAAAATATTTATCAAATAACTGCAAAAATCTCAATCTCCGTATAACGAAATTTTCTCTATAGCGAATTTTTTTTCAACTGGAACCAATCGATTTCGTTATAGGGAGATTCTGCTATATTACACCTCGGGTCCGGGGCCCGTGGAAACTTACCAGCCCCGCCACGTAACAGACACGCCACTGGAGTACTGATCGATTTTGTTGAAAGAGGACATTATGCAAAACCCAGAAAAAAGTTTTTGTTTCTATCATCTTATCTATAATGACGTTTAAGACCTGGGCAATGTGTGAATTATAATATTCGATATTTAAATTTTAATTGTCAAAGTAGCATTTAATTTAAAGACAAAAATCACTTAGATTACGCTTATACACATACGATTCTTAAACCTCGAAAAAATGGTAGAAAATTGTCAAATTCCGATGCATTATCTCTGAAACAATGCAATTCACAAATCCCGCCTTTTTTTTAGAAAAAAATATTCTGTTCTTTTCTCCTCATATTACGCACATCTTCTCAAACCTTTATATCGGTATTATTTATTTGAGAGTACAATATGGGTATCATTTTTATGGAGAAAAATGAGATAAGTCACCTTGCGCATGATTACAGAGATAAAATATTTATCTAAACACAATATTTGGGTATCTAAGTAATCCAAACAGTCTGTTTAAGAAACTGAACCACAATTTATTAACATTTAAATTTAATTTCATTTTATATACCAGTTAAAACAAAATGTTAAAAAATATTTAAAATTTCAACTTTTTTTAACCCTCCCAAAACTTCTTTGGAGAAATATGTACAAAATGTGGTTCAATTGGTAGAACATAAGCACAATACATATTCGGTAAAAGTTTTATGTAAAAAAATATTCAATAGTTGAGATATCCTGCGCGCAATATCAAAAAACACATTTTGAGATATAGCGCTTTAAAGATATGGCCATATTCAATGTTTACGTTGAACAGCTGATACATCTTCCTTCTTCATAACTTTCATAATTATGGGAATTTTTTAACGTTTATTGCTTTTAAATTGTTCAGAAAAGACAAGTGGAATAATATATATATATATATGTACGATCTCTTAGAAATTTTCTATCTTTTAAACAAATCCTTATTTTCTCAGCTTTAAAATAAACTTGTTAACGACAGTTAATTTTAATTACTTCCACTTTCATCGTAATGTTTACTTTCAATTTCCACTTCCTCGAGTCACGGTCTGGGAAATTCCCTCTTCCACTATATAACCTTTCTGCGCATCGTTAATCCGCCCTTTTTTACCTGATTCTGAACTGCCGCTTAATACGCGGCCGGTGTTGCTCGTCAGTAAGGATCATGGCGGGACTTGTAAAAAATGATCCAGATAAACCATTTAAGCCGTCTTTGTGGTACTTCAATAAAGAAGAGATTCCGTTAATCGTCTATGAAAATTCTTGCAATGCTTTTATTAAACACTCCAAATTTGAAGAACTTCATAAAGAATTATAAAATTCATTTAGTTTTATATTTCTATTTTATGAAGCGTATTTAAAAATGTAAATCTTATTGTACTTTTGTTGTTGATATTCTAAATTAAGCCTATGACCAGTACTAAAATACTGACAAAATTTTAATTAATATTTTAAAGTGTAATTTGTTCAACCTCGCAGGTTTTGCAGGATAGTGGCAATTGTCGTACGACTTCTTGCGGAGGGGAAATCTCAACCTCAACCTCCCAAACCCTTTTACAAATCACGAGTTCCAAGGGAAATTTCTTTATTCTGGGTATTTGCGCACTTTGTATTTTTTTCGCCTTTTCACGCTGGTATGTGGGTGCTAACAATCAACGCCGCCTGGGCGTAAACGTCTGAATTCTGGTCATGGAGCTGCAAACAAATTAAATACTTTACCTATGAAGAAATAAAAGCCTGATGCCTAAATAAAAAAGAAGATTTAAAACAAATATCGTCTCTTCCTTGATGACAATGGACTGCCTTTTCACCTTTTTAAAGCCTGATTCTTTTCATATATATATATATATATATATATATATATATATATATATATATATATATATATATATAACCAAATATAACTAGTATATAATCATACAAAATAGCAACAAGAATTAAATCTCATATCAAAAGTCATTATTTGAACAATACATCAATTTTAAATAAATCTGATAAATTGAAATTAATAAAGATACCATTAACAAAAAAAATCAAGTTTAAACATTATATTTCAACAAGTGAAAGAACACTGTTGTTATTAAAAAATAACAAATAGGCAATCCAAGTAAATGGAGTTTTCAATACCAAAATAGCAGCTTGGCTGTGACGCTTTTAAATAGTTAAAATAATTTTAATTTAAATATATATATATGTAATAATCTCACCTAATTTTATTTCAAATTTAATATTATATATTTTAAAAGTCCTAATGTATTCCAAATCACTTTCTTAAACCCAGTTTCATTCTATTTCTCGCTCTGGAGGTATATTAAATCTCTCGTCTTGGCATATTTATTACTAAAAGAATATTTTAATCGTTTCCACGAGCACACAACTGCGAAATCGGCGACTTACTGCCGCCATGACTCTTCCCCAAAACACTTACGTAATATACTAAAAATAGCTATTATTCCCTTCACTTTGATCACGTGTCTATCTGTTAAAAATCCCTACCTGAGAAAAACCAGGATCTTCTCTGTCTATTTTTTTGGCAGGAAACTCAGAGCGTGATGTACGTACATTTCGCCACTCTCCCATAATAAATGGAATTTAGAATTATCTCGGCCTGTTTAATCATTTAACGACTACAACAGCGAATACATTTTAAGAGTCGGCAGGATGATTACTCTGAATGGGGAAAAAAATTAAAGATGTAAAATTAAAAACGAAACAACGTAATGGAGAGCATCGGGGAATTACAAAAATGGCTGACCAAAATAGCTGCAAATTTATCGGAACATCTTAATAGTGCCTCCTGAAAATCAAACAACACCAGACTCTGTACCTTCTGATGTTCGTCCCTGATGTCCTGAAATCCAGCTGTCAGCAAGGAAATTGATACAGCGTCAAATCCACTCCACATCTACAATGGTTTTTCAAAAACTGTCAACGAAAAGTCCTCATTACTGTGTTTATTATCTGCTTCAGAAAAAAAATGTGATTCTAACGGAATATCCATTGTGCTTCAAATCTTCATTTCGTTGTTCTACGTCTCTGTTTCGGTTTTCAAAAAAAAAAAAAGTCATTCATTGATGTCAAAATATGAAGGAAAGTTTTCGGTGCGGCATGTGGTGATTTGGTGGACTTAAGAACAAGGTGCGGTTTCTCGCCAAACTGGGAAATTGCGCCAACCATCCAAAGTTTAAATATCCACCATTTTGAATGGTGTCAAGATGGCGGCGATTCTAATGACAGCCGTGTACAAAAAAATGTAAATAGTAAATAAAATTGAAATAGTGCATAAAATTGCAAATAATACCGCCGCATAAAATTGTATGAAATTTAACATGAATTTTCTGACATTCTGGCACAAATTAGAAATTCTGGCAAAGTTTTAGGTTGCCAACGAAATGAAGAAGGTTACCACATTTAAGATAAATCATCCTATGCGGGAAAAAAAAATTCAACTTGGCGGATCCCGCACGTTGTTTTAAGTCGAGCCTACTGAGTTATAAGCGTTTACAAAAAAAATCAATGAAACTATTTGAGAAAATAAGCTTATTAGGTTTTCAGATGTGATAACATTCGTGTAGAATATAATTATTTACAAAAAAATGAAAAAGTTAAAACAAATACTCACATTTCTTGAATTTAGAATTGGAAGAGGAGTCCTTCAGAAACCTACTTTTCGGAACGTTGCTGCATTAACGAAGAATGTTCAAATTGCCTGCAAATAATTTTTAACAGAAAAAAAATGCAAATAAATGTTTAGCAGAAAAAACACGGTAATTAAAAAATCGGACTTTTCCCTAATTATTTTGAAGATGGACGGACACCATCTTAATGAGATACAGCTGTTGCCATTCGTAGAATATTTAAGTAGTGAAAAAATTCCAATTAACTGTTTCTTTCACTTTTTAATATATTTTACATTAGAAATGATGAAAAAAAAGTGATTTTTATACAAATTATATTTTTGCAATAATTTTTCTCTTTTCATCAAATATTTTTGAGACATATGGAACAAGATGTTCAGATCACCAACAAATCGGAAAAATTATTCAGCAGTTCTGAAAAGATATTTCAACGTAAACTGAAGTGAAACCACAACAAATTTCATGAAACTCGCATGCTTTTCTAGATTTTCAAGAGTGCGATGTTGGTGTTCCAACTAGTAGGTTGTATCAACTCCTGGGGAATTTTACATTAAAAAACTGCCTCTCACATGGCAGTCCGTTTACTTTGGCGATACATTGTTGGTAGAGCTAAGACTGTTGTTAAGAATTATAATGTGATCGAAAGGGCAGAAAAAATTTTGGAGGATGAAAAGAAACCTTCTCCTCGTCATCCTGGCACGGAAGCTAAATTTCGCGTTCTTGTTCAAGGTAATTACCGAATATCAAATATTATTTTTCATTTCAGTCATTTTATTTAAGCACCTCTTTTTAAGATTTCAAATAAACAACGGGAAATTATTGAGCTGATAAATTTTGAATAATGAATCATCACTATTTGTTTCAACAGAATGGGAAACATATTTTAGAAAGTTACCAATTAATATAAATACATATATATGCTTTGATGAAAGTTTTTATAACGTAATATTCCAGGTTTAATTTTTTCTGCAAGTGTATTCTGATTGTAATTACACTCTGTCGGATCGTGTGCTGAATTACCCGCCAAATTTGTTTTGCTCCTGTATGCGGTAATAAAACGCATAAAAAGTCGATAAGTATTGAAGCGGAAAATTTATTTAGAAAATGGATGAACAAAGTGCTATAGTATTATCTCCCAAATTAAATCTCGATTGGTGGTTAGATATTTTTTGCCGTGTTTGATAATTGTTTGAGAAAAATTGTTGATATCTGTTTCAAATTCATAATGGGACGAACTTTTTATCTTTCGCTTTTTATGAAACCAATATATGTATCTAAGAAATAGCTTATGTTTACCATGTTGTAACTAATATAAGATTGTGTTATGAAAGTTCTTGAATTAGTGGGTAAAACTTGAGAACACGGCGCTGTCTCTCGCCAAACACGGTAACTTAGCGCCAACCATTCCAAAATTCGTCAAAGACCAAAAGTAGGGAAAAATACATGAGTGATATTTCATTTCTGATATGGATGTTGTATGTTATCGCATGAATTTAAACATAAAATTTATTTGATTTTTACTTTAATGTTCACTTTCATATGTCAAAGCTTAAATTAATTGTTGAGTACATAAAATATTGCTCAGTATTTATATTGGACATTTTCTTTTGATTGTGATTCTATTATATATTCAAAGTGAGTTTTTTCCCTATGAAAAACTTATATAATTTTTATTGTACTTTTATTTATTATATAGCTGTAAACCTACTTTATAACAAAAGATAATATTTATTTCGAAATCTGGTAAAACTGTGTCTCAATATCAATGATATACTGCTATTTTAGTATTTGAATTTGAGTATCAACTAAAACTGACTGTCTTTATTTCATGCTTTTTATAGTTTATTATATTTTATGCATTTTGAGTACATGATTGTACTGCTGGAAATATTACGTACAACTCTAAATTTTTATAGAGTCCCCGGTCCTATTAGTCATATTTAGTAAAATATCCGTGACACACTAACATTTTAAATAAACAAAGAAAAAGCTCTACTCTTCTGCCACCAAAATTGATCGAGTCATGAAGCTTTGAATTTGGCTGTTTTTGACAATTTCAATGGACATCTCAATTATGATTCTCCAATCGATGCACAGTGCTTACTTGGTGTGACTGCTGATTGATTTAAGATTTTGAAATACAAAATTCTATAACTCGATAAGTTTGTCACAAAAGAATGGATTCTTTTTAAAAAATCTTAGTGTGTCGCGAATATTTTACTAAATGTATATAAAAAAATTTTAGGCTTTGTAATTTTTACAGCAGTTCATTTAAAAAGGCATAAAATGTAGTTCTTTGTCATGTAAAGTATTTTTCCAATTGGAAATATCTAACGATTTAGAAATTAGCTATTGAGTCATCGTTTTTATTAGAGTGCACACTCTGTATTATTGGTATAATGCATATCTGAAGAGAATTTGCAATCATTCCAAAAAGCATTAAAAAATTTTTATTGCAATTGTTCCATGTTTTTTTTAATTTAGAGGTATTTGATTAAGCATTTTAGTTAAGATTTAAGGTTGCAGATGAGGAATCAGTATGAAATGTTGCACTTGTCATTGGTGAGTAGTATCAAATTGTAGAAAGATTGTCAGATTAGCAGCTAGACTTCACTTCAAAATAGGAATTTTTGGTTAAAGTAAAATTTATGGTGCACAGCCCTTTCTCTTCGCTTTAGTTTGCCAATTCTTTGCTGCCAAACAGAAGACGGATTGGCGACGTCAGGAACATTTGTTTTGGTGGCGCAGGAATGTTCCTTTTTGTGTCTTGTTTGGGCAGGAATCGTTATATTTGTATTTCGTGCTTCAGCAATGCTATTTTATTGATCAGATATGTGCTGTCTATGATTTCATTGGTCGATTTCTTTGAATTTGAATAAAACTTTGTTTGGAATTGAAATTCTCGTTTTTGGGATTCTTTTTTTAAAAAAACCTAGATTCCTAACATTCAATGGAAAAGCAAAGCTACTATTTTCCCGCTTTACTGAAAGTAAAGCTTCTGATTTTTTTTTTATTTAAAAAATTTGCCAGGAACCCACTTGAGATGCTGCAGGCATTATGCAGGGTTCCCACGGTCCTTGAAAGTCCTTGAGAATCCTTGAAAATTTTTTGATGAAATTAGGTCCTTGAAAGTCATTGAAAAAAGGATGAGGTCCTTGAAAGTCCTTGAATTTTTAAGTGACCGCCGATAATCTCCGCCCCCATTTTCTCCTCAACGTGAAATATGAAGGTCACCAAAAATACTCCGGGAATGCACTTGTGTTTCTCCTCTCCGCTTATCACCCTCTGCAGAGTAAAATAGTTCTCTGAGCACCCTGCCCTCCCCCCCCTCAAAAACCGCAATGAGGGCTGACAATCTTGAGGGGTTTTATTTGAAAGAAATTGGTTTGGGGTTGAAATGCTAATGGTCAGTTTTGAGGATTACAGCAAACTTTCCCTAACAGTTCTAGGAAATATCAATTTCCCCCAAGGTGTAAATTTTTACAGAGTGGGACGTTCTCGAACCGTAGGTTGGTTGCACATTACGCTTCGGACCTTTCAGTATGGAGAGTTAATTTCGCTGCTTAGACTCGAAACTTATATCTAGGTGGGGGTTAAATATCAGTGACTTATTTTTATCTATTTCAACTGTTTAAAATTTTAATCAATCATGTATTGATAGCTACTTTTGATTATTGTCTCTTTAGAAGGTCAAAAATAAAATTAATTTAATTTTGATTTAAAAATTTAGTTTTTATTCTGTTTGAATCATTGTTACATTGTGATTGAATTACTAAAATGGCAAGGCTTGGTCTTAAAAGCTATATAATATAAATATCAGACATGACACATTTCCGCGGAAACGCGGATTTCCGCTTTTTCGACATCGAATTTAATCATTCTTGGGATTGATGCAAATCTGCTTTAACCTTTCTGCCCCCGTGTTGGCGGCGGGGGTTCTCACACAAACAGAAACTGTGCACCATGTGAAAATTTTGCGTATGGCGCTATAGCGAAAGAGTTTGAAGTTCATAAAATATTGCGTAATCCTGTCGAAATCCGCTCAGCATCCGAGTTATGTATCGATGTTTTGCCGCGCTTTGGGGTCAAAGTTTAGCATTGGAAGGAATGCCTGAAGGTTGTATTCTTTTCTTTCGTCCAATCGTCTTTCGTTCCATCCAATCAGAATTTATTCCGAATTCTGATTGGATGAAAGAAAATCTTCCACGAATTTCTTCTGATCCGAATTTCGAGGGAAAAAAAGATTGTTAACTCTCCGCGAAGAAAGCTATTTTATATTCGATTTCTTTATAACATTCGTTTCTTCATTTTTTTTTTTTTTTTTTTTTTTTTTTTTAGTTTTCGTTCCTTAACATTTGTCTATAAACACAGACATGACACATTAGTGCGGAAACGCTGATTTTAGCGTTTTCGGCAACGGTCATTCTTGGGATCGATGTAAATTTGCATAAAAGTTTTGGTAATGCTTTGGGGAAGGGGGGGTGCGCTCACAAAAGACATGAATATCACGCAAACAAAAACTGCGCCGTGTGCACATTCAAAATGTCAGATTGATAGATAAAGATCAGGAAGAATGTATATTGAAACATATTCTTCAATTTAGAGTGTTAAATACAAAATGATGAGCAAAAAGCAGTCTGCTTTTGAATATTTTAGAAAAAAGATTGTTTTGTGTGATGCTAGTGATAGTAACCTGCAAAAATTTAAGGTTATCAGGCAAATGGTGTACTAGGACGAACTTGATAGTACGAAAATAGCTTTGAGAAATAAAATGTAAAAAAAAAAAAAAACAATCAAAGAGAGCAAAACTTTAGAAAATGGGGGGAAATATCAGACTAGAGCATAAAAGAAAACTTGAACTGTTAGCTCAAAAAATGAGAAACAAAAGTCTTGATAATTATGTATAATCAAAAAGAGTTTTTACATGGCCGTATTTTTTAGTGAGATAATTTTTACCATAGTTTTATTTTAACAAAACTTTATACGTAACTCATTTTTCACGAATTAATTTTCTTTTAAATAATTTTACAATATTTTTAATATCTCAAGCTTTTTTTGTATAAATTTATCCATTTATTGTTCAATTAAATCATATTTATTTTACTTCTTGGTGTTTACGTTTTATACGATTCCGCATTTATGAAGTTCAGCTTTTTTTGTTCCAAGCCTGTGTCATGTCTGAAATATTTATAAAAGATCTGTTCCAAAAAGCATAAAATAGTTATTAATTGTGAATTTCTTTAGTGTTCAATTGAGATTGACTTGGATATTCAAAATAAATTAGATACGATTTTTGATTTTATCTCAATATAGTTCAAGTTTTCAGTTAAGATTCTATTGTTATTCATTATTGCTTCTACACTGTCTCTTGTCCTATTGACATCAAATTTTAAAAAAATCATGGTCGTTTTTTTGAAATTTTTTTATAACTTATTTTTATTTTTTATATTATTTTAATTTGTAGTTTGATTCCTGTAAAATCAGAACTGAAATATCAAGTGTATTGACACGTTTTATAATTTTTCAAGTGAAAATTCAGTTATGTACAATTTCTGCAATATGTAATTTTATGGTCCTTGAATTTCCATGGAAGGTCCTTGAATTTTCCGTAAAAGGTCCTTGAATTTTCTTAAAGTCCTTGAATTTTTTTTCTTCAATAAGAGTGGGAACCCTGTTATGTGTACAAGGCAATAATAAAATGCTCGCTGCGTATCCAAAACAAACGTTCTCGCATCACCAAGCCATCTTGTTCTTGGCGACAAAAAGTTGCCGATCCTAAGTGAGGTGCACCATAAACTTGACTTTTACCAAATTTTTGTAATTAGAAATTCAATAGATAAATTGCTGATTGTATATCTTGAAGGGGCTTTTGAAGTTCATCCAGAATTGGCGATCTGATGAGACAGCGAATTTACTTCAGTGATTAGTAGTAATTTTGCTTTGAAAGATGCATATAAAAAGGGCTTATTACATATATTATTTATATGTTACTGTTAATGTGGATAATCGGTTGTTATGCATAATAACTGTCAATTATTTATAACAATGTCATGGTTATATTATGCATAATAACCGGTTAAAGTGGATAATTTATGAGGATTTATCACATTAACCAGTTATTATGCATAATTACCATTGAAGTTTGGGTACTTTTCCATTAGCCGGGTGCAAATGTCGCCAATTGTGAACCAAACGCGAGCCAAGTTGCCAAGCGAAGCGAATAACAGAAGAATGGTTGGAAGAAATTTGGCGGAATTCTACATTATTTGGCAAATTTTCGCTTCCGCCCGGCTAACAGAAAAGTACCGATGTTTGGTCAATGCAATTAATTATATTGACATGCGATTGCATTGATCAAACTCCATTGCTAAATTATGATTAATTAAGCAAAATTTGTTATTTAATACAGTTAAAGGTTAGTCGTTTAAAGTATTTGTCGGTTGTCTCAGCACTGTCTCCTGTTTCAAATGTAGAATTTCAACCACACTCGCGATGTCTGTTCCACCTAAAGTGATTTTTTTAAACTTAAAATAAAAACATCCTATGACTTCGCTAGCCTCTTGAATGTAAAGAATCTGCATTTTCTAAATACTCAAGTGAAGCAGGAGAAATTGTGCTTGCGATGCCCGAGGTATCGGAAATGGACACTGGGCAGATTTTTTTAACTGGAAAAAAAAAAAAAACATCCTACGTCTTCGTTAGCAGCGAAAGCCAGAACATAGTAGCTTCACTAGCTCATTGAATATAAGGAATCTGCAGTTTAATTTTTCAAGTGAAGCAGGAAAATTTGTGTTGGCGATGCCTGCGGAATCTAAAGTAGGCACCGGGCAAATTTTGTTGACTTGACAAAAAACATCCTATGACTTTGCTAGCAGAGGGAACTTAGTAGCTTTGCTAGCTCATTGAATGTTAGAATATTGAAGAAATTAGAGAACAGAGCCCCTAGAGAGAGAGAGAGAGAGCTATTAGAGGAGAGCTAGCTATTGGAGATTTCCCCTAGTAGCTTAGCTCTACTAGCAGCAAATGTTTTTCAGAACAAGGAATAGCAAAGAATTAATAGATTTAACTCGGTTCTAATATTTGCAATTGGGAAGAAATACTCTAGCTTAAAAAAGAAAAAAGAATGCACAGAATCAAAGAAACCACCATACAAGTGAAGACAGAATTTTAAATAATGAATACCAAAATATGAGCAAGCGACTTCATAAAATTCCAGGCGAACAATTTTTATTCATAAAAAAATCATTCAATTACGTAATTGGAGAAATATAAACTAAATAAATAAAAATTCTATCTTGAAACATTCAATTAAAATTAAATTTTAAGTCTGACTTTAAAGGATGTTGGAGGAGCTGAAAGCAGGGTTTGTACGCGTCCTTAAAAGTCCTTACTTTTTACTCTGCCATTATTAAAAAATTTCACCGATTATCGTTTTTCTAATTCCTCCTTCTCGGTGGCTCTAATCTCGATCGACGTGGCTCTTGCTGAATGGGTGGGGGTGGGGGACGACTCGTGTTCTATGAATCCATATCCATCACGTACACTTTGGGATATAAGGGAGGAGTTACAGATGGCGTATATTAGTCCATGGTTCCATAAGAATGATTGTCAAAAGTGCTGTTACCATTTTTAGAACAGTATCAAAGTGATAAACCTTTACTTCCATTTTTTTGCCAGTGCTGTATTAAAACTTGTTAATGATTGCATTCAACATTTCAAAATTTTGAAACCAGAGAATGAAAGAATTGAGAAA
>BGPR01007318.1:0-31805 GCA_013235015.1 Araneus ventricosus | reverse complement strand
TCAGACAGGATAGTCGGAAAAACATCATAACAATGATAAAACATTTCATGCAGAAATGTCCTGTGAATTACACACTAGCAAGATATGCGATTTGCATTGATCCACGAGTAGTGGCTGGATATCCCGAAAAAGGAAAGGAAAAAATGAAAAGGTATTGATTGTGTTGTCGCAAAATAAACGTATTTTGGAAAAAGATTGTGACAAAATTTTGTTACTCTATGCAAATTTTCTGTTAAAAATTGTAAAGCCAAATTCATTTGAATTTACTTCTTTCAATCCAAAGAGTTATTCTCTTGATACTTTTTTACAAACTTATTTTAGCAATAATCATTATGAAAAAGTTTGGAAAATTATCAAAATGGTATTAATACTGTCACACGGACAAGGAGATTTTTCGGTGAACAAGGCCCAGGAAATAGAAGATTTAAAAGATGCTTCATATATTTCCCAGTGTGTAATTCATGAATATATTAAGCTGTCTGGGGCTATTTATGACTTAATAATTACTAAAGAAATGAGGACGGCTGCCACCTTAGCTAGAGAAAAATACATGCAGTATTTAGAAAGTGAAAGATCCAAAGAAAAAACTGAAACGAAAAGCTTTAGAGGAAGAAATAGATTTTTTAAAACACAAGAAAATGTTCCTCTGAAAGGACATACACCAAACAAATGAGGAAGCGAATGATTTGAATGAGGCTGAAAAGTCAAAGGACATAAATTTATTTATTCAATCACATGAACTAAGAAAAACAATTACTGAAAAAGAAATTAAAATGAATACTTTGGATGTAAAATTAAATGAAAAAAGTTTGGAATTAAAAGATATTTAATTTGATTATTAGTTTCATTGTTTTTCTTTCATCAATTTATTAACTCGTATTTTAAAGAATTTTTGTTATGTTAATTTTGTAATATATCTTCTATGTTTTATATTATACTTTATCATCTACAGGGTTCCCACGGTCCTTGAAAATTTTTTGATGAAATTAGGTCCTTGAAAGTCATTGAAAAAAAAGGATATGGTCCTTGAATTTTTAAGCGACCGCCGATAATCTCTGCCCCCATTTCCTCCTCAACGTGAAATATGAAGGTCACCGAAAATACTCCGGGAATGCACTCGTGTTTCTCCTCTCCGCTTATCATCCTCTGCAGAGTAAAATAGTTCTCTGAGCACCCTGCCCCCCTCCCTCGAAAACCGCAATGAGGGCTGACAATCCTGAGGGGTTTTATTTGAAAGAAATTGGTTCGGGGTTGAAATGCTAATGGCCAGTTTTGAGGATTACTGCGAACTTTCCCTAACAGTTCTAGGAAATATCCCCTTCCCCCAAGGTGTAAATTTTTACAGAGTGGGACGTTCTCGAACCGTAGGTTGGTTGCACATTACGCTTCGGACCTTTCAGTATGGAGAGTTAATTTCGCTTCTTAGACTCGAAACTTGTATCTAGGTGGGGGTTAAATATCAGTGACTTATTTTTATTTATTTCAACTGTTTAAAATTTTAATCAATCATGTATTGATAGCTACTTTTGATTGTCTCTTTAGAAGGTCAAAAATAAAATTAATTTTGATTTAAAAATTCAGTTTTTATTCTGTTTGAATCATTGTTACATTGCGATTGAATTACTAAAATGACAAGGCGTGATCTTTAAAGCTAGATAATATAAAGATTTATAAAAGATCTGTTCCAAAAAGCATAAAATAGTTATTAATTGTGAATTTCTTTAGTGTTCAATTGAGATTGACTTTTGGATATTCAAGATAAATTAGATACGATTTTTGATTTTATCTCAATATATTTCAAGTTTTCAGTTAAGATTCTATTGTTATTCATTATTGCTTCTACACTGTCTCTTGTGCTATTGACATCAAATATAAAAAAAATAATGGTCGTTTATTTTTGAAATTTTTTTATAATTTATTTTTATTATTATTTTTTACATTATTTTAATTTGTAGTTTGAATCCTGTAAAATCAGAACAACTGAAATATCAAGTGTATTGACACGTTTTACAGTTTTTCAAGTGAAAAATTCAATTATGTACAATATGTAATTTTATGGTTCTTGAATTTTCCGTGAAAGGTCCTTGAATTTTCTTAAAAAGTCCTTGAAAGTCCTTGAATTTTTTTCCTTCAATAAGAGTGGGAACCCTGATCTAGTAGGTTGAATTTGCAAAAATGCAACATTTTATTCAAAGATGCGTGCGACAATTCGTTAAGTTTATTCAATTTAGAGGTCCTTATTTTTTGGTTTTTTAGTCCCTAAAAGTCCTTGATAGTCCTTGATTTTCTTTTAAGGAAATGTGTATGAACCCTGTAAAAGCTACTCGGTTGAAGTCACATTGACTGAACTTCATCGGTAATTATGCATAATAACCGGCTAATGCGGTAAATTCTCATAAGTTACCTATCGACCTTAACCGGCCTACTTGGTTATTATTCATAATAACCGATTATCCACATTGATCCGTAGCATATAATATATACACTCACATATGTGGTAAATCATTTTGTGGGCTCAGCTTAGGAATGGCGTTATTGCAAATATAACTGGTTTTCGGCTATTCAGGTTTTTTCACCTCTGGTCTAACCTGGTAGTTATATTGGTTGCTTGGTGGTTGGTTGCTTTTTATTTCATGAAAAACAAAGATCATTTCTAGACAAATTTTTTATAAATATTGTTTTTACAGGGAATCCATTCATAGGTCAATATTTATCTATTCAAAAAGACTTTCAGCAATGTGTTGATCAACACCTCTAATCGAAAACATCATTCAACAATGATATTAATCTTTCAGGAGCCACAGAACTTCTAACTAAAAATAAATATTTTTTGGCTATATGATAAATACAGTATGCAAATTTTATTCTTCTCTCAAAAGAAATTTTCAAACAAATGGAGCGTTCTTCACTTCCACCATACTTTGTAAAGCATTTCTATACTAGTGATTGTGACACAATGACAGGCAGGAACAACAGCGAGCAACCGGTGTTTGGCAACGGGAAAGCATAGGCCGAGACAGTTCAGAGTGTGGTGTTCCTTATATTAATCTTCAATTGTCTGTTTTTACACTTTTTTTAACGTTCCTCGAGAATACTGTTAACCCTCCAAGTGGCACAAACGTCTTTTTCCGTTTTTCATGTTCAATTCAAAAGCAGATATCCCGTATTTATATGTATATTTTCTTAAACAACCATGCATAAAGTGTTCTTAAGATTTCAGAGATATAATTAAATGCAAAAAAGATCGATTCATTTCCTTTAAAAGCTAAGTTTTCTAAGCTGATAGCTAAAAGCTCAAAATAATTGGGCGCTCAGAGGGTTAAATATCTTCTAGCAACAGTTCTTTATTTGTATTCTTATTTGTGATGCGTTTTATGTCCGTATTTATGGTAACGTGTGAATAAATATTTGTGATACATATCAAGTTGTTTGTCGAATCCAGCTTAATATGAAGAAATTAGAGAATATAGACGTAAATACTTGTATTTTATGTTGTTTGAGTCAATAATTATAACGCTAAAAAATAAATATGCCTAAATTTTTATACAGTCCCTCGGTCCTATTAATAGTATTTAGTAAAATATTTTTGGCACACTAAAATTTTAAACTAAATGTCCCAATCTTCTGCGACTAAAACTGATCGTGTTATGAAAGCTCGACTATCGGTATTTTAGACCATTTCAATGGTCGCCTCAAGGAAAATTGGCTAACCAACGAACGCCCTGAGTAAGCGGTTTTCTTTGATTGGTCCAAGGTTATGAAATTCAAAGCTTCATAACTTGATAAATTTTAATTTAATCAAGCCTATCTTCTTATAACTGTTTTTGCAGGTTTTTTACCTGGTTATTGGATTTTAAAAAATAACTGAAAACCAGTAGGGTTTTCCCATCCTCAGCTCAGCGGTACATTAGGTCTGATTTGATTTAAATTTTCTTCTTGCTTTATTTTGAATATACTGACGGTATGTAAAGAAATCTTTTTGAAGGCTTGATACAAAATGTGCTGAACCAGCTATTTAACACATTCCATCTGGGCTTTCCCATAAACTGCATATGTTATTTCCATTCTTTTCACTTTGGATCTATGAAAAGCTAATACACATTTTTATCATCCATCTTTAATAGTCATAGAGGGATCTTTGAATATTATTTAGCTGATGTAATTGAAACATGGAAAACTCTTGGTTGAAAATGATGGAGAAATAAGGTAAAAAATAAACAATGTAGAATTCCGGATTCTTTGCTTATAAAGTTATGGTACTTTCGTATTAATTGCATGCCATTGGCAAATATCAACTGAAGTTTCATTTGCCAAGTAAAAAAAGAATATATGATTGGCATTTCGTATTTAATAAAACTTGTTTGATGTTCGCACCACTGGCAGTCAGTTTATATCATAGTACCAAAATTATCACTAAAAATAAATGATGAAATGCTGAAAGAGAAAGAAAAATCATTGATACTAACTAGACTTCTGGAACCCAAATCATAGCACATTGGTAAAAAGACAACAGTATGAAGTGCTAATATTAAAATTGAAGCAAAATATTGCTTTAATTTTTTAGCAGTATACAGAAATAGCTGTTCTTACTTTTTTGAAACACTTGCAGGGTAAAAAATACCAGTTTTTTAGTCAATTAAAAAAAAATTTAACTTTTATACCTTAACCTCAACAGTGAGGGAAAAGTAGTGATTTTGAGTATTTAATCCTGTAACAGTTTTGCCCACGCTCCACTAGTGTATTTAATTATGTCATTTTTAAACTTATGAGGTAAAATTAAGTCATTCATAGATATTAGAATTCGATACAAAAATAACTGGTGATCCATTTACATCTCGAGTGTTTTATGGACATGTAGTTAAATCATACGACAATGCACCCCCAAAATGGGAGGGGGGTCGTCTACTTAGATAATATAAGGGATTAAAAAATGAGAAATTTTATACCTGGGCTTCAATAATGAGTGCAAAGATATGAGGTTATAAAGTGTCTCAAAGCTTCTTTTAATTTCTTGCAACTTTATTACCTGCAAACCAAGCAGAATCTCTAAAAATTTTATAAATTTAAAATTGAAACAGTAGCCCATAAATAATATTTTGTTACAAAAAATTTATTTTAATGAAGAATATTTAAAAAAAAACTTATTAAAATATTTTTGAAGGGACCCCCCCCTCGTATCTTTCTTTGTGGTGCATATCCCCAAAATTTACGCAAATAAAGAATACTTATCTACTGATTATAATTATGACTATTGTACTTTGATACTTGAAACTATTGTTTCTCATATTAAAACATAAATTCACACAAAACTTTTCCCATTGAATTTGAACATATCATGCGCATGAATAAACTTGCTTTGCACTTGTTTTCTAGTACATCTTTATGAGTAGGGTTGCTATAATTTTTTTAGTTGAAATCTGGCGCACTAGAGGGAGGGGTTTGAAGGGTGTTGGAGGGGGTGTCAAAGTATAGTTTAATATTCCAAAAGCCTACTACGGTCTTCTTTCATAACACTAGCACAGAGTCTGAGAGAGTGAAAAAAAATTCAGGACATGAGAATGCAATGCATATATAATTTTTGTTAATGTTTGATAATTCAAAATTATGGTAATGAAGAACAGAATTAAAACAAAACTGCCAAAACTTTTAATTTTCAGTTTGAAATAGGGCCTGTGTAAGGAGGCTTATCAACTTTCTCATCAACAGTGGATGCAAACAGTGTGAACAATGAGTTTTCTTTCATTGACAGAATGACGTCAGATTTTCTGAATCGTAGCCAAATTTTTCTCTCCAGGACCTTCACCCATAAAACTGGTGAAGATCCGGACATGAACTTGAATTCCGAACTTATGGTAACCCTATTTATGAGACGTGCTGACATGCCTTTGATTAAAATATTTGATTAGATATTGCTTCTTTAACAGGTACTTTTCCAGTGCATTCTTTTTTTATTTGGATTATGACAAATATTCATTAAATACATCTATACCTCTTTTTTGAAATCGAAGTTAATTCTGGATTGTGTTCCTCTAGGTTCCTTTATCTTGTACATAAAATCCCGGTTTGGAAAACTTGTATCTATCCAATTAGAAAATAAGCACATGAACCACTTTTTGCTTTAAATGAGTGTTTTATAATGAGCCATATTTGCATCTAGAAGGTCTGTGCCTCTCGTATATTTGTTATTCTCTTTTACTACAAAGGGATATTTTATATCCCTGATGGTCTTAATTTTTATTGGTAAATTTGGCTTCTTTGCCGCAAATATTAATAAGAGGATCACTGGGTTATTGTCTTTTTGATGAGGGTTAATTTCATTATCCCAAATCCAAACAATTAATGTTTCCCTTTCATTATTTTTATTTCGTTTACATTTGGTAATTTACGATGGAAAGGTAACTGAAGTTAATATTTTTGATGTCATTTTTCTGTGTTGTAATCTTGTTATAGCTCTTTCAGTTCCACTGGGAGTCTCCTCCAGCTCTTTCTTTATTCATGTTTCACTTGATTTTACAATTACTTTGCCTTCCATAACTTCATCAAGGACATATTCTAGATCAAAAGGAGAATGTGTGACCATTCAAGAAATTTACATTTTTACTTATCTCATTTAGATGGTTAGCTAAGTATTCAAGTTCTTTCTCAGCTAATATTTCATTAGAATCTTCATTTCTTTTGACCATTTCAATTTACAAATACTGTAAAGGGGGAATCCAAAAAATATATTAATAAAGGCATTGTCATTTAGAACTGATTCTAAGTTGTATAAAAATATCTACATTGTCATTGAACTTTATAAGCCTTCTTGAAGAGTAGGTAATTAAATGTTCCTCTTTGTATTGAAAGTTTTCAAGGAAAGTGAAACTATCGCCAGTTTTGTGGAGCATTTTTGTTGGTCACAACTGCCAGACTTGTCTGGGTTTAACTATCCCTACTTTGACTTTTTTAATGCTCATTTAAAATTTTAATATTAATCATTTAAAATTATGAAACTTATTGGAAAGGGTGATAAAATTCAATAAAAAAAAATTATAGGAAGGGGGGGGGTAGTTGACCCTTTCCGGCTTGGTGGTTGCAAAAGAGGACACCAGCTTTAATAAAACTTTTAAAAAAAAATCCCAATCCACCTTGAAACCAGGAAAATTGCATGAAAATGCAGCTAATAGTACTCCTCTTAGAATGTAGATGGCAGCACTATGAAATTTCATTTCCGAATTGGAAACATTAGATATTAAAAGTGCGAAAATTTCTTAACTCGGAGACAGGAAATTTGAGTTCTGGATATACAATTTTAGCAAATTCACTCGAAAATTTTCCTCTCACATTCTTGAAGTTTTAATTTATGATTTTCTGTAAGATTCAACAATATTTTTTGAGTGTATCAAGGTAGCCATATCTAAAGGGGTTCTCATATGAGGGTGTGTAAGTTAAAAAAAAAAAAAATTTTTTTTGTAGATTCTATGTCTAGACAATAAACTAAACTCATTCATGATGTTTTTTTCATCATATTCCAAAAGATTTAATGCCTTGTGTTGGAAAAGGTTAAAACTAAAATTGAAAGTTGAGCCACAGACTTAAAAAATTTGAGATCTCCTGTATTACTGCATGAAATAGTGCAATGGGAAAAATGTTTTTGAAACAATATGTATATTTGTTTGGTAAACTGTCACTGTGTGGCCATGTGCTCGTTGGTAATTATCGCATAAAATCAATTAGTAGCCGTCAGAAAAAGTTAAAGTTGGAAGAAAATTGTCTTGGAAGAATATCCATTGCATATCAGTCTCTCCTTCTTATCTCTAATTTTTTTTTAATGTGTCACTCCTCTTATTGTTAATGTATGGTTTCTCGTAAAAAAATTAACCTTTCTTTCAAAAGGAAGTATGGTTTTTGCAGTTTCTTTACTTTGGGTCATTGCTAAAATTGATAATAATCTCTCCTTTAAAGTTCTTTGCATTTGTAGATTTTTTTTTTTTTCCTTTTCCTGGAAATCAGATAAAATATTCCAAATTTTTTTCATATTCAATTCATAACTAAATAATCTTATGTTTGCTGTAGATATTATTTGTTAATACATATCAAAGGTCATCTTATTTGTGGTTGAATGGTAGCAACACAATCAAAGGGAAGATGTGGACAGTAGTGTAACTGGTAATAGTAAGTATTTTTCTAAATATTTATAGTTATACTTATTTTTAATGCATTTCTGATTTGGAATTATAATTTTTCTGCATGTTCTATGTAGTATTTTATGATATAAATGAATCATTAAAAATATTTTATTCATGAACAATAATATTTTGTTCATTTCGAGGTTTTTTTAGCGAAAATATAGAAGATTTCAGTTGTTTCTTGGTGTTGAGATATATGGCATTTCCTGAGGCAACTTTTATTCGTGTATTTTTAAGTTATATTCAAGACTTCCTGATTAATATCAGAACAATTAACCAATACATTTCATTGGCACGATAATTTTTCTCGTTTTCTTTTCTGCTTTAACCACTCTGTCAAATTCTAAGACATTTTTTAAAGTGCTTCTGGTTACAGAAATGTGTGTGTCTATTTGTTATGAGTGTTGTTACTGACTTTTGAATGGGAAAGTATCTTTTTTTGTGACTTACCATGGCTAAAATTATCCTCTTTTGAATTGCATACCAAATCCATCTTGAAGCAAAGTTAGGATAAAAATTGAGTGAATCTAAAATTCAGCATTAAACTGACATTACCATTCTCTACTTATATTAAAAACAAATGTATGTGTATATCTCTAGTCATTGTGTGAGCAGGTTATTGGATCTAGGCATTGAAATCTGACAAAACCTACTTTGATCTAGACAAATTTGGCAAAAAGATACTTCGGAGGATTAGAATGTGTACTTCAAAGTGATTTTTTAAAAGTTTTAATTACTTAGTAGTTAGCCGAAATTGTAGCTTTTTTCTAAGGCAACATTAGAAAATATTTATTATTATGCAAACACGATTTTTACACTATCTTAAATTTCAGAAAATTACCATTCAAGTAATACTGGTTTGACTTTCATGCAAATTTTCTAATTTTTTACATATTTAAAAAAACTAATTTTAAGTATTATTGTGAAACCTGTATCATTTAAAACGATACTGTGTATAACAATAAACCTCCTATAACAATATTTTCTTTGGTCCTGGTGGAATTCCTATTTACTCGATGTGTTTTCAACCTCCTTATAATGGTAATCACTTTTTAGATTCACCTGTCTGTAACGATAGTTTTACCTCTTTAGAAAGCCTCAGTACAATTCCAACTTTTTTTTTAATTGGGAAAACGACACCATAATGTAAGATAACAGGGCAATCGGGGGCAAGGGGCTAGAAAACGCAGTTATTGTAGAAGGGCATCCATAATGTGCACAGATGTTTCTTGCCTCTGAATCCTGGTGGGGCACAAAAACTTGTTCATTCGTTTTTAGTTCTTTGGACTGACTAATTGTTCATTACATTTCGCTTTTGATGTGTTAACACCTTGAATCTAGGATGGTGCATCGAAAGACATTGTTATCTGAAGAAAAGCTACAAATAATTTTGGAAGCAAGTTGATGATGCTAAAAAATACTGGGTTGTTCAGTCGAGGAGAGCCACTTTCTTGAAAGAAAAAAGAAAAGGGGGGGGGGAAACTAAAATACATTTAAAGATGCCAAGAAAAAAAAGGAAAAGGTGGATAGCAAACATAAATGCTTTAAAGGTTCTGTAAATAACAATGCCAACAACATTTTCAACTAAAATTTTCATTTTAAAGTTTTTGAAAAAGTTTAAATATAAAATTTTATATCAAGAGTTTATTTGGAATATAAGCAAGTAATAAAATATGGTAATATATTAATACATGTACACACACATAAATATCGGATGCAAAAATCCTCAAACTGTCTATAACTATAACCTGGCTGTAACAATATATTTTCTAGGTCCCTACAGTATCATTATAGACAGGTTTTACTGTATTCATAACAATACTGTTACAAAGCTGTAAAGTTGTTTCCCTGACATGCTAATCTTGGCGATGAATTTTTTAGAAAAATCCTGAACTATGGATCTATCTCTACTGCAAGAAAGAAATGTCATGAACTTTCTAGAGATTACATCACTTCCTTTGCATTGACATCGCTTCCTATTGAAAAAGTATAAAGCTAGCTCTCAAACCAAGAGTAGTTGGTTGTAGTTTGGTCAGCAATAAAGCTAGTGAACTGAGAGATATTGAGTAATACTGAAAGTGCCGTAATTGAGATTTATTGGTGATCTCTGTTGTTAATTTATACAAGTGTTGTTGAGTTTTGTTATCTGTGCTCTGTTAGTGTTTTGCTGAAATCTTCGTGGAATAAAGATACATTTATTTTTTTATCCTGCTTTTTGGGCTGTATTCACATACATCCACGAGAAGATTTCTGTTACAATACTTTTCTTTGTTGTAATGAAATCTGGTACTTTTCCATTAGAAAGGAACCAGTTGTCTCTCTGTTGCTGCTTTAAGGGCAACAGAGGTGTATTAGAGCTGGAATGCCATTCTAGCACTGCTTTCTAATTTTTTTAATTCGCTGAAATGCTGTTCTGGCACTTTTTTTTTACGAGAAGAAAGGAAAAAAATTGTAAGATACCTCCTTAAAACAGCGTGATCTTTGTCTAATCCTGACCTTCGAAAATTTGATTGATATTTCAAATTAATAAAAGTAATAAGCTACTGGCAAGTGGTGGCAGGATTGGTTTAAGATCATTAAGGTTACACACATTTAAATGCATTTTATTGTTTCGATTCTAAAAACTCCTGATATTTTCTATATTGCTTAAACATGTCATGATTTTTCTTCAACGTTACTTAATTACTGTAGACTCCCTATTATCCGGCTTAAATGGAACTGAGGGTAAGCTGGTTAAGCGAAAATCCGGTTAAACTGGCAAAGTGAAATAAATTAAAGTTTGGATGTATTTGTCTTTATAAATAAATACATAATTAAAATATTGCATCATTTTATTTAATATATTTAAGTATTATAAATTACATACCATTAAAAAAAATGAGTAACCTTTTTTTTTTGTTGAAGCCTTGAAGTTCGGCAACATGCCGCATAGTTTTGCCATTTTTTTTTTTTATCAGCATCACATCAATAGGGGAAGCTGATGACTTCTGCTCCATATACCATAATGCCGCTTCTATAGCTTTCATTCCATCCGTATGAGATATGAGGGACGTGGTATTTTCAATGATGTTGTCACCATCGTCTTGAATCCCACCTGTGACAGCGCTGATGATGTCTTTATCCGACAAAGTCTCTTGCTGGAGATCCTTGTCAATGGCCAGCCATTGCTCCACATCTTCTGCATCGATGTCTTGACTGATAAAAAATTGGCTGTAGATATCTCTGTGGAAACGACCGCCTATTCACCGATTTGATTTGACAACCAATTTGATTGCCACGAGGGCACGACTTCACTAGTGTGAATTCCGGTAGATCCGACCATGATCCGGCTATCATAAACACAACATCTTTAATGTTGATTTGTTTCAATAAATCAATGACACTGGTGTTTTTGCCATCTTCTTTGCTCAAAGCTGACAAACTTTCTTCTATACCTTCTCTTGACACTCTCTATCATGCCCTGGTCCATAGGTTGTATCAAAGCCATCACGTTTGGTGGCAAGAACACAGCCTGAATGTTACCATCTTTTAATTCCTCTTCACTTGGATGAGATGGTGCATATCTAACACAAGCATTGCTTTTATTGGAAACTTCTGGGACTTGAGATGTTCTTTTGCAGATGGAACAAATTTGGAATGAAACCGTTCTATGAATAGTTCTTCCAAGCAGTCTTCGAGGCTCTATAGTGAACTGAGAGAGACTTGAAGTTGATGTTTTTAAAAGCTCTTGGCTTAAAGGATTTTCCGATTAGCATTACCAGCACTTGATGCGTACCAGAAGCGCTGCTGCATAAATACACAGTCACTCTGTCTTTACTTCTTTTATATCCTGGTGCCGCGGCTTCTTTTCTAGAGGCTAAAGTTTTTGTTGGAAGCATTCTATAATATAAGCCAGTTTCATATACGTTGTATATTTGCTCTTTGGATAAAGCTTTCTCCTTTACCAGATCTTCAATTTTTTAAAAACGTGGTTGTTTCCTCAGGGTCCAAAGGCAGTTTTCCCCCACTAATAAATACTAAGCACGATTCCGTGCCTTTTTTCCCATCTGTTCAGCCAGTCTTCACTTGCTTGAAAATCTTCGTTTCCTCCCATTTTCTTATGAAGAACAGATTTTTCTTTAATAATCGGTCCACTAATTAGTTTTCCATTAGCTCATTCTTGGTTAAACCATAGAAGCAGCTCGTCATCCAATTTTTCCAGCTTCGGTTTCTTTAGAGTGGACCGGGATTCGATAGTCCTTTTCATTTCTAATTTACTACAAAATGATTCAATTTCGTTCCTCTTTTTCTTCCGGTCGCTTGCTGTGCTTTCGCCTACACCAAAAGATGAAGCAATGGAATTTCAAACTTTCGCCCTTATCAATCCTTTTTAAGGCATCTAATTGCAACTCCATGGATACCACTACATGCTTTCTTTTCCCACAATTCACCATTTTGAACAAATTTTCAACTCTTAAGACGTCTGGTACAACGGAGAACAATGATTTAAATGATTTTGTCGTTCATCCAAAATCACCTTTCTTTCCACCCCTTGCAACTGTATTGGTATCGTCTGAGCAATCACCACAATCGTTTGGTAGGGGACACCTGTGCCCTTCTATTGTCATGGTCAAAAAGTGTCTGTCGGTTACTGAGCCGCATTCCACTCCCCCTTGACTGTCATACATACATTCCGGGATCACCCCGTGTCTGAAATACGTGCAATACCGATACTAAATAACTAAACGTGTTTTTTAAATTTATTTTTAGCTATTTTTTACAGTTGAAAGATAAAAAAATTTGTTCGTTTAAAGTGGAGATCCGGTTAAGAGGAAGTCTACTGTATTGTATAATTTGGAATCAATATGAATTTTTAAAAATTTATTTTTAAAAATCTTCATTATATTCATGCTTTGAACTACAGTATTCATAATGTTAATGCTTGATCAAAAATAATATAACTGTAAAATATGCGATGTTGAATTGTTTCAATGTTGATATTTTATTATTTCACAATTTCAATACCTGGATAAAAAAATTAGACATTTCAAATGTAAAAAATATATTATTGTGAAGTGATCCCTTACTTATCCTAGGGCCTTGGTGGCCTAGTTGTAAGGTCTCGGCTTTGGGACCGGAGGGTTCCAGGTTTGAAACCAGATTCCGCTGTAGAGTGCCAACACCTGGACACACATTCTCCTTTATTAATAGTAAATATGGTTGGGGTATAGGGAGGTGTCATAAGGCCCTAGTTATCAAGGCACAGGTGTTGCAGTAAAGTGTATTTATTAGAATTTAATTAAAAAGTTTTCTGATATTAAGGTATGTCACAATGCTATCTGTCAGTAAAATTTTTTATTAAATATCTCGGATAAAAACCTTTAACAGGTTCTTTGTTATCTTTCATAGATTTTATAGTGATTTTTTACATATTCATTTTTAAAAAATGAAATTCTGAGAGATGCTAATGATAAAATTGAAACGTAAAGATTTGCTATTTGAGAAATGTATAGAATCCCTTGAAGTGAACATGAATTATGCTGTGTCTTGTAAATCGGAATGGACACTTTCTAAATTCTTTATTACATCCCTTCTTAGTCTATATGTTTATTTAAAAATGGAGAATAAGTTTTTAATAATTTTTCAGATTTAGATTTTTTTTTTTTAAAGAATTGGATTACACTCTAAAAAAGTGTCATTGGCTGCAATCAAAGTGAGTACTAGGGATGTAATGAATATTCATTATTTGGTCTATTCGGACCTTTTGCCAAATGCTTAACAGATAGTCAGCTGAATAAATTCATGGATAATAATTTTTCAAAAATGTGCTTTTAAATATATTTAGCAAAGAATATGGCAGAATTAAATGTATTATAAAAAAAACCTAACATTTACTCAGTTGCATAGTACATGAGTGTATTTAACCCTTTCGGGACGGGCGATGCTTATATGCATCGTTTAGGATCGTCGTCCACGGCCGGGTGATGCATATATGAATTTTGAGCTGAAACAATTTTTAAAGACCACTAGATGGCACCCTGTGTCCATTTATTTTGAACTAAACATAATTAACGGAGCCTGACCTTCAGTTCATTCACATTCTGCCTGAATTTGGTATTTTCTCATCAGCTGTTGCAGGGGAGGAGGTAATGCGTAATATAAACAAACAGAGCTGGGATGTTTCACTCTCCATGTGGTTCTCGTTTCTTTTTCTCCAAATACTTTTATTTATTTTCGCTACTATGTGGAGGTTCCTTTTGGGTTTTACCGTCAGCCCAGAACACATTATGATGCTTTCGCATATATATATATATCGCATACTTTGCTTTTTATTTCAAAAAGCCTTTGATTCCAATTTATTATGGCGAGAAAGCATTATTTATGAGAGGAAGAATATAAATGAACCAATTAGTGACTAGAGTTGGGTTGATACCAGGTTTTGCTATATCGGGTACAAGTTGATACTGATAAGCGCTCGTACCTGATACTTTTACTTGATACTTTTGTATCTGATACAGCCAATAACCGATCCCTTCCTGTCAGTATGGAACTAGGTAGGCAATCAGTTAGTGATACAAGATTTCTGCCTTGGCAATGCTAGCATGTGTTATGTTTTTTTTTTTAAAACTGCCTATATATATTATTTCTTATCATTACCTGGAATAAAATTATTTCTAATGCATTTTTTTACTTGCAATGTTTATTAAGTATATAAGATTGATGGGATTTTCTATGATTAAATAAATATATTTTATTTCAAGTATTTCTTTATTCAAAACAAATAAGTAACTCGAACATCAGAATTATTAATAGTAAACTAAATTGAACATAAAAAATAAATGCTGAACATGAATATAATTTTCAGAATATAGCGATTTAAAAAATATAATTAAACAGAAAATACTTATATTCTAAAATGTAAATATATGAAATACTGAAAATGAAACTGTTGCTATCAGTCTTTTAAGTTTTAGAAAAGTCTTTGCTTTTTATAAATGCTTTAAGAAATAATGTATTAAATTAAAATTAGCAACTAAAGCTAAAATTAATGAGCAATTTTGGAAGAGATGGAGATAATAGTTTTTAAAGCTAAATGTCTATAAATATATAGAGTTTAATATGAACAACTTAAAACAAAAAACGTGAAATTTCTTTTTAATTAAGAAAAGAAGGAAGTGGGTATGTTAAGAAAAGTATAACATTGAGAACATGCAAGGTACAGCAACAAAAGAGTTAGAGAGAGATTAATTATAGTTTTAAAAACTAATTTTTTTACTTTGTCAGAAGATAATCTTGTTTTTTTTTTCTTGTCATTTTAAGATCAATATCACTATAAAGAAAAATGAGTTCTCATGGAACGGATATCACAATCATGCAAAAATGTTTTCTGACTAGTTTTTTTTAATACAGAAAATTGTATGTTTCTTCTTGCCACTATTTTAATTGGTCTTTAATAAGGAAGTACCTACCTACTTCGGGGATCATTCTCGATCGAGATGTTCGTACACGGGTGTATGATGCTGAAATCCTATCCTATCTTTTCCACAAAATGAATGCATTACATATCAATCCCACACATACCACTCCCAACTTGGGAATCTCGCCTTCCGATACACGTAACTATTTATTTCTTCCTCTCTCCCACCCGTCATGACTTCAAAACCAAGGCCACATGCACTTCATCATCACTCCTCTACCGAAAGCATGAAGCAATCACCCACCCAGAACTGTATCAACATGATACAAGTATCATATGATTACTTCGTATCAGCCGACCGAAAAGGAATGTGGCGGAAGCGATTGCTTGTATCCATCTATCAACATGATACAAGTATCATATGACACAAAATTTATCATAATCTCTGTACTGTCAACTCGAGTTGTCTCTGCAGAGATTTTAGTCCATGGCTTGAACATTCATTATATTAATTGGAACAACGGAAAAATACACTACGAGACAGTTTTATGCTCTATGCATTCGTCTGCTTTTTAAAGTAAAAAATAATGTGTGTAAGTGTGGGGGGGGGGATGCCATGCTCCAGGTGCTGTTTACTCTTGCTGACTGACGATTAGCCGCTGATGATTGACTGGGGTGAAAAAAAAATCATATGCTGCTGATACCACTTACCCTTTCTATGCCAATGATCTAAGCCTTTCATTGTATAGTATAGAGCTCAAATTCCTATCTGGGACAATGTGTACAGTAAACTCTTGATTATCCGGCATTCAAGTATTCGTAAAGCTGAACTAACCGGGAAAATTGTAAAACTTTTAGAAAAACTCATTTTCTATCTGTGCGCCAAAATTTAGCACGAGTGTGCTCCATTCCATTCACGCGGACAATTTATTTCTGGAATGCAACGTTCGCTCCGCACGGAGGGGCGTAGAAGGAAAAAAAGCAATATACAGTACTGTGACGTACACAGACTTGCTTTATCAGGGGTTCAAAATCAAAGTAAACAAAAAAAAAAAAAAATCCTCATCTTTCACCGAAAAACAAGACCTAAAAACGAAATTGGCTAAAAAAAAAGTTAAGGGGACAAATTTGATAATAAAAAAAAAAGAAAGACTCATGGGGGGGGGGTTACTTCAGATTAGTAAGTTTCTTTCTTTTGCTTTATTTACCCTCCAAATACCGGCAGATGTTGATTCCAATTACGTAATATAATGTGCGGGAGAATTGGAGGCGCGCGTATTGCGCAATAACCCTTGCGATTTTCTAAAAGATAATTAGTTTTGATATTCAATCTGGGATTCGTTTATGATCACTTAAAAGAGTTTTATTATGCTTTCTGAGTAGAATATTTTTCAGTTTCGTCGGCTATTTTTATATTTTTACAATCTATATATTTACGGTAAAAATTTGGCTACAGATAATTTTTTTTTAAATCATCAATGTAAAATTAAAATCTTCATAATATATTATGTAAATACAATGTTATGGAAGATATCGAAGTATTCTTAAAAATTATATTTAATGCACATTTCAAAATGACAAAAACAAATTATTTGGCTGAAAAAATCTTTAAAAAAAGTCTACAATCCCCCTCCCCCCCATTTTTCCCGTCACACTCAACTATCCGGACTTTTCAAGTGTCCGGAAATCAGAGTTTCCCGAGCATGCCGGTTAGTTAAGCTTTTACTGTATTTATTTTAATTTTTGATCTTAAAAACAATTAATCTTTATACCATATTCAACATGAATTTCAATAACATGTTTTACTTAAATTAAGCTATCTTTATTCATTCAATAAAACTGAACTGTTGGCCATAAAT
The DNA here is from genome assembly GCA_013235015.1 of Araneus ventricosus. NCBI lineage: Eukaryota > Metazoa > Arthropoda > Arachnida > Araneae > Araneidae > Araneus > Araneus ventricosus. Next base: position 14,382 of record BGPR01007318.1, on the reverse strand, counting down.
CGACATCCATAACAAAACAACTGCAATCTTTGGTGTAGTTTGGATGTTTCATTTGATGTTCCTGTGCTTATTTCATCATAAAATTCCAAAATTTCAGATTTTTTGAGGTGTAATCTTTGGATGAACTAATAGAAATTTTTTCATGTTTGTTCAGAAAGTTGCTATCTCTCTGCTCAGTGATGATTATGCTTAATCACAGTTTTAGCAACTTTTTTTCTCGTTATTATGAAAGTAAAGTAGAACAGCTCCAAATTAGTTTTAACTTTGACCATAGAATGTAGATTAAAGTGAACTGTTAAGCATCTAAAGAATATTTAAAAATTGCATGGCCTCATATGCATATTAGGATACTGGGTATCATCTTATTTCATCAAAAATTAAAATTCTTGACTGATGGGGGAAAAGGATATTTTTTGTCTGTTGCTAGAGCTATGTTAAGAGGCATAAACAATTTTTAAAAAAGGCCACACATTAAAAGGGAGAAAAATCTGTTGTCAGAATCTTTCTCTTATGTCGCATTTAAACATCACCAACCTTAGAATCTGTAAATAAATTACATTTGAGCGATGGAAACTCTATTAGCATAAGTTAATAGGTAGTTGCAAGAGGAGTTGCAAAGTTGTTGAAGATTTAAAGGGACTACTTTGTTTGGTGTTAGTCTTAGATAAATACCAGGGAATTGCTGGTTTGAGATCCAATTGAAGCAAGGATTTGTTATATATGAAAACTTGATGCATGCTTAATCTGTTTTGCCACATTCCAAGCGCGGAGGGTTTCCAAATCCGTTGCTATACAATACTAATTGTTTAAAATGAATTTTGTAACCTTAAAACTGTAGGAAAAATTGTGCAGCAATTAAATAGGTATCTTAAAAAAGAAATGTTAAGATGATGTATATAAATTATTTCCGTGTGATAATTATTTCAGAAATTATTGGCAAAAAACAGTAAAAATGTCTAAATTTGGATTAATATTTGTATTTAATTAAATATCTTATAATAAATTTGAAAACTAACAAATAGCACTGTTGACCCAGAAATGGTGTATGCAAATTTCATGTTGCTCTTCATTGTTTAGGAGGAGGTCTTGTGGATAGACAAAACCAAGAGTCGTAGTTTTTGCTTTGTATTATATATCTGCAATTCAAAGAATTTATTTTCCTCTGAAGAAATATCTGAATAAATATGCTTTAACAGCTTTGGAACTTTTAGAAATTCATTGGAGTCAAAATCTGTTCATTTAATTTCACAATTTTTAAGGGTCTATTTAGTATAATTTGATTTAAAAATGTATGTCAATGCTTTTTGTAATTTATTTATATAAGTTTTGTTACTGACAAGGAGAGGTCACGACTTGGGAAATTCAATTCGTGATGAAACTTCGCATATTAGTAGCATACCATTAGGATGTTCACCCATTAATCTAAAAAAGTGCAATGCACAGTCAATTCGGCAGAAATGTCCCTCAAACTTTGGGCACAACTTATATACCAGTAACTCTTTACAAGCAACCAGTGCTCTGATAGCTTAGATGTCAGCGCACTCGATTACCATTCGCTAGGTCCGCAGTTCGGTCCTAGCTGCGTTTTTTTTCAATATTATTCCAAATTAAATTAAAAATTTAAAAAATATTTTAAAATAAAACGTTAATAATTTTTGTGCAGAAAATAACTTTCTTGATACCTTTCATTTTCATGAATAAGTTCTTCATCACTCACAATAATTTTTTCAGCCAGGATGGCCAAAGTATTTTGGAAAATTTCTTCACCTATCAACATTGCTTCATGAGAAATTTAAGCTGAAGATTCTGATGAAAGTAAATTATTTTGAGCCAGTAAACCTTGATAGTAAATAACAGCATCTTTTAAGCTCAACTGTGACACTTCACTGTATAGTGATTCTTCTTGTGTGGTTCCATCTTCAACCTCAGACACACTAGCAGTATTATAATTCAAAGACATTTTCACTTTAGAATATTTTAACTCTCTGTATTATGCTAATTTAATCAAAAAGCAATGCGAAACACTTCAAAATCCAAGGTGAATAACCTCGTTTGTTCAGGGTTTCTAAACGAATAGAAGTAAAAGCACTGTCGAAGAATTTCATACGATAATGAGTAAAGCTATTTATCCATTGGTCCCTTTTCAATTATTGAAATTTCGGACCATCTGCCTACGCATTTAATAGATTAACAGCTGCTCTCTGCTATTTTTATTCCAGAATTAAAATATTGGACCATCTGCATATGTATTCAATATATTAACATCTGCTCTCTGTTTCCAAAATAAAATAAGAATGAAGAATTTGTGAATTTAAAAACCCAATAATTTAAAACTTTCAACGAATTTAGAATGAGAATTTTAAGTGTAGTTAATATTTATCACCATTAAAGATGTATTTATAATTATTTTACCGTTTATATATTATTTTTATTATTTTATCTGTAATTCAAGTATCATATAAATAAAGTTATTTTCTGCATAAAAATAATTAAAGTTTTGATTTAAAATATTTTTCAAATTTTTAATTTAATTTGGAATAATTTTGAAAAAAAAATAAAAATAAGGAAACCTCTGCAAGGACCGCACTGCGGACCTTCCGAATGATAAGCGAGCACGCTGACATCTGAGCTATCTGAGCACTGATTTCTCGAGAAAAGTTACTGGTATATAAGTTGTGCCCAAAGTTTGAGGGCCATTTCCTCCGAATTGAATTTCCCAAGTCGTGACCTCTCCTTGTGAATAATAAAATTGCTATTATTCTTTTCTTAATGTTAAACAGTTGTAATATTTTGTAAATGTCTGGCATTATTTATCCCATTCATTTTCTTTGACATGTGATGGGAATCTTAGTAATTGTCCCTAATACTTCCAAGGAGCACTTAACACAACTTGGTAAAATATGATATAATTTGAAATCGTTTTCTCATCATAGAATTACTGATCTATGCATAATTTAAGCATGCAGCCGTCTGATCTAGAACCAAAGCAAGCTAGACTTGGACAGAATTTTCCATTTTGGGCATTTAGAGAATTAATGTAGTTATGTTTGAGGAATTCAATAGAAAATGACAGATATGTAAATAAAATTGCTCATTGAGAAAGAGAATAGAGATTAAGCAACTTAAAATTTTATTTTGCATTTCTAAGGTCCTTACTGGTTACCTGATTTTTAGTGGAAATGATTAAAAAGCGAAATAAAGTAAAACTAATTGTTTTTTATTGGCTATCGTATGTACCATAAAAAATGATTTCCTTTGTTAGATAATATGAGTTTAACTTTATGTAGTGCATTTTCACTGTCATAGCTCAAAATAAAGTAAAATATGAGCTGCCAAAAAAACTTTGTTTGGCATAATTAATCGCCTTGTAAATTTTTATTTTTAAAAGTGACATTATTTTCCCTAGTAGGTAAACAACTTCATAGAAAAATTTGCAGTGATGGCGAACTTATGACCCACACATTGATTTTAATAACTATTTAATAAAGTATATTTAATATATGTTTGCTTTTCTTTATTCCTTCCTCATACAAATAGTCGCTGCAAATAAGCCACTGAGCATGATGTCACCTGATCTGGTAATTCATGATATCAGCCCATTGATATCATTTTTTTTGAAACTGACCTTTATTTTTTAGCATAAGTAAAAGCTGTAAACAAAAAGGAAACAAATTTTTTAGAGGATTTTGAAAGTAAGAACCAAAAAAAAAAAGGTTAACTGTACATTTTTCTGTTAACTAATTTTCAGTACCTCTAAATTATTGGTATCCTTTTTTGCCACAACCTCCCCTTTCCAAGTGACATCACCATCTTAGTGGTCAATGGGCTGATATTAAAAAAAAAACAAGTAAAGTTTGACCCCTCTTCTCAAAAAGGTTCGCCATCATTGTGCTGTATCAAACTTAGTTTTTAAAATGTTTGTTTTTATTCTATTCAGTTTTGTTCCTGCTATTTTTGTTGAAAAATAAAATTGTCATGTAGGTTTAAATAGTATTATCTGGATCATAAATGAAAAATACAGTAGTTTCTTATTCTGAATCCTGCCTTCTGGCATTGAGTGTTTTTTCATAGCCATTCCTCTAATTTTTTTTTTCAGTTCTCTGTAGTTAATAGGTTTATAGAATATAATCTTGAAGTTTAAAATAGTTGTAGATGCCCAACTCATGAAATTTAGTTGGTATCTGAACAAGGATCAAGAGTTTTTAATTTACTGGAAGCTGGTCAAATCACTATTCGTTACATCCCTAGTAGCAATAATTTTCATCCTTAAATGGCAGAAATGTATCTTGTGGATATAAAATCTATTCCATGATATGTTAATCCACTTTTGATTAGGGTTGCAACGACTATTCGGTATTCAGCCGAATATATTCGGGATAATTTTTTAAAATTTGCTTTTAAATTCATATTTAACAAAGAATGTTGCAGAATTACATATCAGTTGCATAATGCATAAGTGTATTTAATAAAGTTAAATATAATTTATCATTGCAAAGCCTGAAATTATCATACAGGAACAATAGTTTTTCAGCATTTTCAGGAGGAAGTCTGTTTCGTTTGATAATGCCAACTAGGGATGTAACGAATGTTCGATATTAGACCCATTCGGCCCTTCCCCGAATATTCAGTCTGGCCGGATGCTGCACAGATATTCCGCAGAATAAATTCAGGATAAAATGTCTTAAAAAATGTTGTTTAACATACAAGTCGTTCAGAAGCCAATGCGAATAAGTCCAGAAAAAAAAGGGGGGAAATTGAGAAAATTCATGTTTTTTAATACATTAATTTTTTAATTTTTGGTCTATTAATTTGATTAATGAAAGTATATGAAGTCTTCTAATGAAACAACTGGTGAATCTTTTAATAACTAAAAATAATGTTATTAATTCCATCAAAATTTACAAAAATCGGAAGATATATAAAAAAAAAAAAGGACTTATCCGCTTTCGCTTCCGAGTGACTTATATATTTAACAAAGGATATTGTAGAATTGCATTTCTGTACATTTATTATAAAAATATAATATTTATCCAATTTTAAGTTTCATAGTACACAAGTGTATTTAATAATGTTGCATATCATTTTTAGAAGTCTGTTCCATGTGGTTTCATATGTTACCAACTTAAGAAAATAAAACGGTCACTATATAATGTTTGGTGCTGAAAGACATTTTCTTGCTAAATTTTCAAATCTTGGAAATTTTTCTGCATTTTATTTCCATCAATTAAACGCTCCATCCTACCTATTGGAAGTTTTTTACCAAAATAGGAATTTACTTCTAGTAATTGCAGTTTATCTGTTTAATTTCATTTTCTTCAATGTTTGTCATTGTCTTGTTTTGCAATTATTTCTTTGAAGAAGGCTGTTTGATTTCTTTGAAAAAATCCCAAACTGATGAGGTTTTTTTTATCTCTTTGTTAGAATTCTGGTATTTAAAATATTACAAATATACATAAAATATACAAATAAAAAATTAATTTTATTTAATCTTAATTCTTTTCAGTTACAAATGAAATTTTTTTTCAAATTTTAATCGAAAGTGAAATATTTTTTAAAATTTTCTATTCGGTATTTGGCTGGCTATTTGGCCAAATCGCTATTCGTTACATCCCTAATTATAAAATATATTTATTTGGTCACATATAATGAATTTAAAACTTAATCTATGATCAGTACATAAATTGTTATTCGCAATTTCGTAAACTTTGTCAAATGGTCAGTTTTGTCTTGCAGATGAGACAAAACGGATTTATGTTCTCTTTGAAAATTCTTAATTATAAAAAAGGATTGTTTGACATATTATAAGTTATATTAATTGTAAGAAATCTCAATAAAATTACTTCAGACATTATATTGGTAATTAAACAAAGGAAAGTTAACGTCAAATCTCACAAATGAAAAATGTATCTTCACCAGCACTTTCTACTTCGACAATAGGCGAATTACACTTGGGTAAAACGGAACCGGGTGCTGTTTTGCCTTGATCCGTTATGCCCAAAATGCAGAGGTTAACAAAGAACCATTTTAAGGCCAGGGTAGAAACTAAGGAACTACAATACAAGTAGATGAGTGAAAGGTCCAAAGAGAAATATTACCAAAAAAGCAGTGCTTTTCCAAACTTAATAACTTATTTGAATTAACTTGGTGAGAAAACTTGGTAAAACTGAAGTTTTACGTTAAAAAAAATGAGGAACTCTTCAAAACTATGCGTAGTAGCCAACTCTCATGGACTTTGACAGTTCAGTCATGTGCAGTAGGGTATGTTAGGAAATTCCAACAGTTTCCACTAATTTGTGCAACAAACAAAGGAAGAAAAAATGAGGGGGTTCTGTTTTGCCCCGGGTTCCCATTTATTCTTTACTAACAAAGAGTTGCAGGTTGCGACCTCTGTTCTAAACCATTATCTAACATTTGTTTTATAAGAATGTTTTGTAGTTTGAGAATTAAAAAAAAAAATAACTATATCCAACGTGTAATAATTTTTGAAAATAATCTGAAAGCTAAAGCTGTTGCAATCGTGTTAAGGCAGTAGTTTTTTAAAACATTCAGCATTACATCTTTCTATTTAAATGTGACACATACGAGATATATATTTATGTAGAATTGTTAAAAATATTCATGGGATATAAAATATCACATATAAAAAATGCAATGCATTTTATGGAATAAAAATGAAGTATTTTCCTTCCTTTTACTATAACAAAAAATCCAGGCTCTTTTAAGAAGTATATGCATTTTGTTTAGCATAAGCTGTCTTTGTTGGATTATTATATACTTGGGTATATTAAAAGGCTTTAGGTTGCATCTATATTTTTTTGTGATGGTAGGACTGGATTGAATTAGCAGATTGGTTGAATTTAAGAATTAGTGAGCAGAGAAATTGACTTTAAAAGTTTACATTGGAAAAGAAAAAGAAGTTTATTATATATATATATTTTCAAAGCTGCCAACATCATTTTGTGGTTAAAATATGACTTTGAAGTATGATTTGAATCAAATGGAAATGATAGTTCTATATAAACAAATGCAAAGATGTATTTCTGGTTGGAATATCTTTTATTTTATTTGTAATTTTGTAAGTACACATTTTTATAAAAGTTTTATTACATTTTAGTTTTGTTGCTAATGAGTTTTGGATGAAAAATAATTCAATTTTGTTATATTTTGAGCTTGTAAAGATATGAATTTTTCCAGTTTTTTTTTAGACACCTTGGAAACTTCGATTAACTATGTTAATGTATAAATTGAATCTGTTATAAAATGCTTCTAAAGTTGTATAATTAACTTTTTATATCTATTATTTATCCCTCTATCATTTAAATTCTGTTGTGTAATGATAAAAATGAGTGTAGAAAAATCTTTTTAACTTTACTATTTTGATAGTTCTGACAAGAAAACTTACTTTTATAAGATGGAATAAGTTGTAGAGATGGAGAAGATTAATTGGTGGAAGTATTTAATAGAACACAAATTATTATAAAAAATGTTAGGATTTCTTGTCTGAAAAGGTTAAACAGAGATAGTGGTATTATTCATTATTTTTACTTTGTCGTATACGAAGTAAACAAAGAGAAAGTATTGTAATCGTCAAAAAATTCGAACTCGAGATTTTGACGGATCTCCACGTTTTAGACCTCCATGAGTCCAAAAAACACAATTTTGGAATTATGTCTGTCTGTGTGTGTGTCTGTCTGTGAACACAATAACTCAAACTATTAGAGCTACGGGGATGAAATTTGGTATGTGGACTTTAAACATAATTTGTAGGTTTCTATCAAATTTTGGTCAAAATCCGTCAACGGGAAGTCTGTCTATTTGTATGTCCGCGGTCATGTGAACGCTATAACTCAAAAACTTGAATAGCTAGATGGATAAAATTTCGTACACAGTTTTATCGTTATGAATGTAGGTCCGTATAAAGTTTCGGCCAAATCCGTCAAAAAGAGGCGTTCAAATTGCATATTCAATTTCTTTTAATCCGATTCTCCTGCGCATGCGTATTGGTAGCAATCTGTTATTATTTACAACAATAAATGTTTTCAAGCATCAATTGTTAACAATTTTTTTTATTGCTGTAAATCAAACCGATCTCATTATTTCAGCAAATCTTTTATTCACGCGCTTTTGCAATTGTTACGGTTGTGGTAGTATAAATTGTTTTCTTGGGAATTCAATTCCAAAGCAGAAATTTCGCTTCGAACGAAGTATACAAAGAGAAAGTATCTCCGCTACGAATATCCACTTAGAAAGTATACAAGAAAGTTTAGGGGAGACCACTCCTGCTGGTTGTTTTGATAGGAAGGTAGAAGGAACGGGAAGTAAACTGCTAGTTTAAGATGAGTAAAAATGAACAAATAGCTGTTTTCATCTAAGCACCAAGTTATTTGTCTTTTATTAAAAAAAAAAAATGTCATGTCAAATTCTATTGACTTTGCCCATCTTATGTCTGAAATTCTATTTTGTCTACATAATACTCACTTAAATTGTTTTTGAAAAAATAAATTATAGTGTTTAATACAGTGGTTCCCAAAGTATGTACTACAGCTTCCTGGGGAGTCTCGACTTCTTCACAAGGGTGCCACGATATATATAATTTTATATGCATTTTTAATCGAGTTTCATAAGTCTCAACATTTTTGCAGCACACTTATCAGAGCTTATTACCTGGATTGAGAATTGCACTTTCAAAATGATTATATCAATAATTTTGCATGGGTTCAGGATCTATTTAATGCCATTGCTCTATCTGCATTTACTGCTGCAGGTGATAAGCTGATTCAGTTATCTTGTGACAATTTATTAAAACAAAATTTAGTTAATAAATTGATTTTTGGTTGTCAGTAAAAGATGAATATCCATTTCCAAGTGCTAAAGCTCATAGAATTTGAATCCCATTTGCTGCTTCTTATTTGTGCGAAGCCAGTATTTGGCAGTTGCTGTCGTAAAGGGTAGCCGAATCCAGTTTAATTTCTCAATTGAAGAAAATGAGTAGTGATCAGCAGGTTCATCCATCCCATTGATTGTTATATTTATTAAAATTTGCTCAAATTTTTATATGACCTAAAATATATATTATTTATTTTTATCTACCCTATTCTAAAATTATTGATTACAGTAGAACCCCGGGAATCTGAACTAATTGGGGCTGACCTTTGTTCGGATTCCGGTGAATTTGGATTATCCGAGAAATTCGGTCAAATACTCTTGATATACCAAATGCAGTGGAGTATTGACTGTGGGCTCTTTGTGAAGGCGTATGGATGGTACAGTGGCAAATATAAATTGAGGGTAAAAAGATATACGAGTTTGAATACAGCACCTTAATTAGTAGAAACATTCTTAAAGACCAATTCGAATGCTTCTTTTAAGTTAGGAATAAACAAGCTTTGTTTCTGATTCGTAATTGTTATTTTTCCTTCATTTTTCAATAAATTTTTTAGAAAATTAAAAAAAGATGTTCGGATTATCCGGAATTTCGGATTCCTGGTGTCGACTGTATTTTACAAAAAAGTAAACTACTAACTAAAGTCTACTAATTAAGGTGCTGTATTCATTCTTAAATTATCCAGAATTTCGGATTCCCGGTGTGTCGACTGTATTTTACAAAAAAGTAAACTACTAACTAAAGTCTACTAATTAAGATGCTGTATTCATTCTTAAAGACCAATTCGAATGCTTTGTTTCTACTCGTTAAGGTGCTGTGTTCATTCTTCAATACAAATTCAAATGCTTCTTTTTAAGTTAGGAATAAACATCAGCTTTGTTTCTGATTCGTAATTGTTATTTTTCCTTCATTTTTCAATAAATTTTTTTGGAAAATTAAAAAAAGATGTTCGGATTATATCCGGAATTTCGGATTCCCGGTGTCGACTGTATTTTACGAAAAAGTATTTATTTTACATAGGGCACCTTTAGAAAAAAGATCTGGATTCACCAAAGGTGCTGAGAATCTGAAAAGTTTGGGAACCACTGTTTTAGTACATATTTATAAAAGCAGTGCATTTTTAAAAATATTCATTTATTTTTAAATTCTGTATTTTATAGTTTATTATTCTTTTTTCAGCTAGGTGTCTGAAAACTGCAGAGATGCTTTACATGCTGTGATGTGATTTAAAGGAATGGAAGAGGATGAAAATACGAGTAGCGATGGCTCTGTGCCTAATTCCCCATCAGCCGTAGATTACTATGATATTAATGAATTGTGTGATGATGAGGAACAAGATTGTTCTTCAAACAATGCCGAGCAAGAAATTAAAGATTATATAAAAGAAATTATAATCACTTGTCAAGAGATAAATTCTAATGAAAAACATTCTGACAAGCCACTTGCATCTGTTCTTCCAGAGAAATATAGGAATGTTGATGCAAAAACTTTATTTAGACATTTTAGAGATGGAACATTAAGATTCTTACAATTGCTTGGTCCAGGGAAACCATCGAGCATGCCTGACATTTGGCGCAGTGTAAGAAAACGAGCAGCTGAAAATCCTGTAGTTCAGCAACAGCCTGTAAAAGAACTGGAAGTTGAATCTGATGAGGAAACTCATTTTTTGCTTTACAATGAGCCGGCACCAGGTAGTTCTACTGATGGATCATCACTCGATAATAAAGTTATTAATAACGCTTGGAGATTTGGAGCTGCCAAACTTTGGTACGATATGGCTGAAGTACCTGAAACTGCAGAAACTTACGACTACGGTTTAAAGCTGAAAGGTGGTTCTTTAGTGGAAGAAAATGGAAACAAAGATGATTTACCAGCAGAGGCATACTTGATGGTTACGCTAAAGCCGTGGGAAAAGGATGTCATATGGGATGGGGATGAAATAAAGGAGAAAGTAATGAAGGACGCTTATAACCTTAACAAATCTGCCGGGTGGCTTCCCATAAGTGCTGATCGGACTATGTCAGCATTTCGTGAACATAGCAAATTTATATCTAGTCAGTCAGATAATCAAAGATCTCCTCAGTTTGGGAATAAAACTTTTATGAGGAATGACAAACAAATGACCCAGTCAATATTTCCTGTAGAAAATGAAAAGCTCGTGTATGATAATTGGGAAGATCAAGTAATTTGGGACAGTGAAGCTATGAACACAATTAGTTATCCCAAACCTATTGAAAATGATCCTGATATAATAGTAGAAATTCCTGATGAAAAACCTCCCCCTCCCACTTCTCCTGAGCTTACTAAAGATCGGAAAGATAAGAAATTCCGTCCTGTGCTGAAAAAGCCTGAAGAAGAGGAGGAGGAAGATTCTTGTGCTGCTGTAAAAGATAATTTTTACAACATTTCTAATGATGAATATTACAATCCTAAAATAACTCAAGAAACTGCATTGAAGTTTGGCAATAGCTTATTGCAACATTCCATTCCAGCTCTCGAATTGCATGGCCAGTTATTTCCTACTAATTTTTCAAAAGAGCAGTTGCGCCGCTTTCATCGACCTAATTTAAAAGATTTTCCATATGGCCGTACTTCTCGTTCAAAATTTCATGGTGTCCACTCTCTTTCTAGGTATATAAAAGATAAAGAGCTTGAAAGACAAAGGAAATCTGAAGCCGCAGGTGGGGGTGAAATGTTTTTTATGCATACACTCTCTGATCTAAGTGGTAAAGATGGTACTCTAGTATTTTTTGAATTTTCTGAGGAGCATCCACCTTTGATAAGTCAAGTGGGGATGGCCTCCAGAATAAAAAACTATTATCGACGAAAACCCGGTAAAGATGCTTCTATGCCTGATTATAACTTTGGAGAAATAGCTTATGCACATACTTCTCCATTCCTCGGAACTCTCCAACCTGGTCAAAGTTTACAAGCCTATGAAAACAATTTATTTCGAGCGCCCATATATGAACATTCAGTTCGAGATACAGACTTCCTCCTAATACGGACTAGAAATAGGTATTATATTCGGGAAATTGATGCTATATTCCTAGTTGGGCAAGAACTTCCTCTTGTTGAAGTGCCTGCTCCTAAATCTGAAAAGGCCAATAGCTTTATCAGAGACTTTACCATGGTGTTCATATACCGTCTGTTCTTGAAGAGTCCAGACGTTCCTCAACGAGTAAAAACGGAAGTTGTAAAGGCAGCTTTTCCTATGTATAAAGAAACTAGTATTAGAAAACGACTTAGTGTATGTGCTACCTTCAACAGGACTGGTTTTGATTCTAGATACTGGGTGATAAAGAGTGATTTTCGCCTTCCACCTGAGGAAGAAATTCGTTCTCATGTTTCTCCTGAGCAGTGTTGCAGCTTTTATAGCATGCTTGCAGCTGAACAGAGACTACAAGATGCTGGCTATGGTGAAAAGTTTCAGCTCATGCCTGAAGATGAAACTGATAGCTTACAGAATAAAATTGCTGATGAAGTTAAAGCTGCTCCTTGGAATACTTCTCAGGCCTTTCTTTCAGCAATAAAAGGCAAATGCCTTTTGGAGCTTTGGGGCTCTGCTGACCCTACTGGATGTGGGGAAGGTTTCTCTTATGTCAAAATACCAAATAAGCCTCAGATATCAAAAGATGATAGCTGTGGTCAAAATCCTTCTAAGCGTCTTGTCAAAGGTACAGATGCTGACTTGCGCAGACTTTCTTTGAGTAATGCTAAGAAGTTCTTGAAAAAGTTTAATGTGCCAGATCGTGAAATAAAAAATTTGACACGTTGGGAAATTGTTGATGTTGTGCGTACTTTGTCAACTCAGCAAGCTAAAATGGGTGAAGATGGTATTACAAAGTTTGCAAGAGGCAATCTAAACAGTCAATCTGAATACGTGCGAAGATATAAAGAAGACTGTCAGAGGTTATTTGAGTTACAGAACAAAGTGCTTTCATCTGCTGAAGTTTTGTCGAGTGATGAAGATGCGAGCTCCGAAGATGAATCGGATTTAGAAGAGATGGGAAAGCACATAGAAAGTATTATTTCAAATAAAAAGTCCGCAAAGGAACTTTCGCTTGAAAATGAAGAAGCAGAAAGAAAGGAATTGCAGAAGTTAATGAATTCAGGACAATCTAAAGAAGGTCTGAAAGATAAACCTGATCAAAACAATGGCAATACATATGAAGGCAAAATTCTACGTATATACAGAACTTATAGAAATCCTGCAACTGGTGTCGAGTATGAGCGTGCAGAAACTGTTAGGAAGCCTGACATAATACAGATGTATTTAAAAATCCGCGAGACTAAAGACGCTGCTTTTATTCGCAACTATTCTCTAGATGAAGCCGAGAAAGAAGAAATTCGGAAAGAAAAAAGGCGTATTCAAGACCAATTGCGTAGAATCAAAAGAAATGAGTTGAAACTACAAAATGTGGAACCAGCTAAAAAGAAGTTAAAAGTGGAAACCCCTGTATCTTTAAAAGTCAAATGTGGGGCGTGCGGTGCACCTGGGCATATGCGAACAAATAAATCTTGTCCATTGTATGCATCATCTCCATCTCTTCCACCTATTGCTGTTGCAATGACAGAGGAGGAGGAGGAAGAAGCTGTGGAAAAAACCGCGGCTTTAGATGAGCCAGACTTGCTTAAAATTGATGAGACAAAAATTATTATTAGCACTAAAGTCGTTAAACACGAGGCTGAACTTCGCAAGAAATCGTTAATTTTAAAGATACCAAGAAAGGTAGTCGGTGAATCTGCGAAAAAGCGACGGGCGTATGACGAACCTACGTCCGATTATTTGATTACTCCAAAATCAGTGAACCGTAAACGAGTTGATCCCGTTGTTTCAATAAATTTGCTTTTTGAAAAGATAATTGCAGAGTTGAAAAACATTCTGATACAGAGCCTTTCTGGAAACCTGCGAATATGACAACCAGAATTACTATAAGGTTGTTGCGGTAACCAATGGGATCTTTAATTCTATAAAGAAAAATCAAGCCGAACATTTTTACAAAGGTCGTTCGTGAAAGAATTTTATTGTAGCGATCTGCAGCAATATGTTGTAGAACCAGTTACACTATACAATTTGGAAGATAGGCTTCTTCACAATAACTGCCGAGAAGATGATGACCATTGCTTTACAGTTGTTGGCAGTAGAAGAGGCAAAGCTCATGGATTTGGAAAAGGCCATCAATCCTCTTCTGGACAGTCCCCGAGTTGCTTTTAATTTTCTCTTAAATAACATTGTGTCTGAACAGTAAAAGTCTGTCACTGACTTGCCATTCCATAAAACCCGTGGATCGACATAGTGAAAGGCTACTATATGCAAAGTGAAGAGCAATCCGGTTGGACTTAGATACTCTTACTAAGAATTGTAAATCTAATAAGTACAAAACAAAACTTGCCTTTTTTTCAGATGTAGAACTGATTTACACAAACAGTAAGACCTACAATGGTGAAACCAGTCAGTATACAAAAACTGCTCAGAGTAGGCAATACATGCTTCT
>BGPR01007317.1:38925-72234 GCA_013235015.1 Araneus ventricosus | reverse complement strand
GATCTCCATAATTCGCAGTATTATATTAGCACTATCTTTAAAAACTTTAAAATTGATTCTTTTAAATGAATTTGCATTCATAGAACTAAATTTCTAATAATAAAATTTATTAATTAAAATTTGGATTATGCGTCTTTTTATTTATACGTCGTTTTACGGCAATCCCTTCAAACACGTATAAACGATGCTTTACTGTATTTTAAAAACTTTAGCACTTCAGACCTCTGTTTCTTCAACGGTACATACGATACCAAGCACACTTTACAAATTTGATGGCCAAAATGGCCTAGGAACAAAAATGAGACGTGTTCTTTCTGAAAAGCGGAATTTCTAGAAACGTTTGGGATACGTAATTGGCAATAAAATTGCCAAACGACATTTCTTTAAAGTAGACGATGCTACTCAAAGGATGTGTTTAGAAAAATCACTACTAATATCGCCACACACCGTTGAGACAATATTGCAAAACAATTCTATTTCCCAATATCAGAGGGTGCACGTCTCAAATTCTTATACTCGATTTGGTCTCAAAGGTATTCTTTTTCCGCCGTATTCTGGGATATACATCAAATTATTACAACAAATTTTATTCTCACATAGTATTAACTTGATATTTTGCCTTCTAAATTTTTCATCATACAAATTTGATTTTTAATTTAAACAATTTTGCATCAATTAACGATTAATTAAGTATTAACATTAACGATCTATAAACTTCCAGAAATTGTAAAAAAAAAAAAAATTATAAATTAATTTACTCATTTGAAAAAAACAATTTTACATCTTAAATTTTCAACATTTTTGATTATTTGAATATTTCGGAATAATTTATATTGTGCAATTATATTTTAAGAAATTTGACTAATATCCTGAATTTTTTGGAATATTCACAAATACAAAAATTAATTTAAAAAGTATAAGGCAATGCATAAAAAATAGTGCTTTAGCAACCCGTAAGAAAGCTTTTTTTCAAATGGGGTTATTAAGAATTTTAATAAATTTCAAAATAAATTTTTAAGTACTGAAATTGTTTTCCTAAAAATTTCTAAAAAATAGAAAGATCTTCAAGAATTCAGCAACTCAGTAAATTTTATTTTTCTTCGATAAATAATAGAAGAAAAAACACAATCATTTCAGGCTTCTTCTGGTATGCAAATAATTTCAATCCATCAATGAACAATATCCATAAACACCTAATGTTTTGTGCACATTGGTAAAAGTTCATGAGTTCTGTGCAGAATTTGGAGCTGACATGCAGTTATGCCAGGCGAGGTCTTTATTTTTTCTCCACTTGAAATTCGTAGCTGATGACGATTAAAAAAATTTGAATCATGATGATAGGCATGTACACATTTAAGAGATCCTACTTTGGACAACTCGGGCTTCAAAGATTCACACGTATACGGATACACACACACACATAAATTTATACTTAACTTAAACCGTACACAATATATAAAGTACAGTAGAGTCTTGATTGTTCGAGTTTTCCATAAATCCGAGTTAGTGAAAAAAATCAGTTTAGCTCCCAAATAATGACATAGACAACACGTGAAAGAATTACTGCATCTGGTTTTTATTGTTGTTCGACGGGTCATATGCCCACTGCGCACCCCGAAGCCACCTGCAGAAATGCCCCCTCCCGAAGAAAACGGGATATATATAAGATCGATATATAGGAGCAATGTGTTTAGACATAAAACAATTGACAATTATTTTAAGATATAATTAACCTGTTGCTATCAGCAGTAATGCAATAATATGCAAGTACATTTTTCACTTAAATATACTACACTGAAATTTAAAAATTGCTTTTATTTCCATTTATTTATTTATTAAATTTTATGATTTCGATAATTCGAGGTAGGCCCGGTCCCGTCCACCTCGAATTATAGAGACTCTACTGTACTATGAACATCTCCAGAGTTGGCTCCTTGGACATTGATCTAGATTTTGATGGAAATGTCATCGCGTGAACATTTATATTGGTGGTTATCATACTTCCTCTAAAGCGACTATCAAAAACGATTTCGTCTTTTGGTCGATGGAACCGGTTTTCTCACCGTGGAATGTGATGATTTTCAGGGTATCGTGCCGGTTACAACCTATAGCGAGTGCTTTTCAACACAAGGATAAAAACTCGACATCACGTTTCACGGTGAAAAAGTCGGTTCCATCGACCAAAAGACGAAATCGGTTTTGAAAGTCCGAGAAACCAGCGTGAGTGGTCTCCCCTAAACTTTTTCGTATACTTCCCAAAAAGGTGTCATTTTCCCTCTAACAAAACTATACTATTTGTCCCGTCTGCTTCCTAAACTCTGAGTCATTATAATTTTAAAATGACCTGCGCCCATTTTTATGATTATGTGTAAAAGGAAAATGATAACAATTAAAAAAATTGCGTAAGTTCTCGATTTTTAAGCGCGCTGAGGTATCACAACTTTATTTAAAGTTTTTGAGAACGAAATCTTAATACAAATAACACGAAAGACTTCACCATACCTTCCATCTGGAGAATGTCAGTCGGGTTCAGGGGGTTGCCATAATTTCCGAAGCGCGTCCGAAGCTACAATTTCCTTCGTAGACCGCCAAGCTCAAAAGCCAACTATACTGACTCTCGCCAACACACAGTTGCAATGTGCGTTTTGAACTAAATATGCAATTTGAACACCTGTTTTTTAACCGATTTGAACGAAATTTGGGCACAGATCTATAATTAATGTTAGCATACGTGATACCAAGTTTTATTTATCTAAGTCAAAGGGCTTATGAGATATAATTTTTACAAGTATGCGATTATACAGACCGACGGACAATCAGCCCTTTGACGGATTTGGCCCAAAATTTTATACGGACCTACATTCATGACGATAAAACTGTGTACCAAATTTTATCCATCTAGCTATTCAAGTTTTTGAGTTATAGTGTTCGCATGACTTCGGACATACAGATAGACAGACTTCCGTTTGACGGATTTTGTCCAAAATTTGATAGAAACCTACAAATTATGTGTAAACACCACATACCAAATTTCATCTCCGTAGCTCTAATAATTTTCGAGTTATCGTGTTCACAGACATACAGACAATTCCAAAATTGTGTTTTTCGGACTCAGGGAGGTCTAAAACGTGGAGATTCGTCAAAATCTCGAGTTCGAATTTTTTGACGATTACAATACTTTCTCTTTGTATACTTCGTATACGAGAAAGTAAAAAGGTCGCCGAAATACTAAGTGTGCTACTCTTTAACCCTCTGAGTACTAAGAGTTCTCAAAATCTGAGTACAGTTGTATACGGAGGTTTGCTTACACATTGATCTGTGGAATGGATTCGTCCGCCCCGTTCCCCTTTTTCTCCTCGCTACTGGTGGTGGGAGATATGAATGGCAGGCCTTTCGTCTCTTATCTCTCCCTTAAGGGTCCCTTTAATCACCACTCACCCAACTGAATTCTCCTTCCCCTTTCGGAACAGCAACCGGCCGAAATCCGCCCCACTAGTATAGAAGTTGCATGGCCGGTTACGGACGGCTTAGGAGTTAGAGTGTTAAAGCATGATATTGTGTAACAAGGATCATAAAGTTATTTACATTTAAAACTCCTTGTCAGTTTAATGTTCTAGAATTTATCTATAAGCAAAGGGTTAGCATTCCAACCTAAGCAGTATAAAAGCTTTAACATGAAGAATTCATGAACAAAAAGACTATTTTAATTCTATAGTATTATGCAATTTGAATTTAATTTCATACAGGATCCAGTTTCATTATTTTAATCAAATTATAAAAATGGAGACGCATTTTTGCAGTAACAGTAACATATTTCAAACTCAGCAATAAAAATTCAAAGCAAAAATATCTTTAAAACTTTCTTCGTGGGGGTATAAATAGTTAATTACATAGAAATGCTGTGTAAAATCAAACGCTTTAGTGTTTCAAATCAAAGCTTGTCTAAATATTAAAATATATGTGGAAAATATTTATTCGAGTTAAACCCATGGTCTGCCTCATCACAAGAGGGCGCCCTCGATTGTATGAGAATTAATCTCGAACTATGGTTGGGAGCGTCGGTTTTGTATTGTTTGGTATAGGGTTGAAGAAATGTAGTTCGTTTTCAGGTCGATTTCACGGCCATCGTTATTTATAATGTTTTTTTTATTAAATGTTATTTTTAAATGCAACTGTATAGTTTATACGAGTGTCAGTGTCGTTCCTAAGAACCCTTAGAATTAGATTTAGTTTAGCTTCGGAGTTTTTGTTTCAATATATAAATCAGTCACTTTTTGGCAAAAATTTTACATAAAACGATCAGCGACACTTCATAAATAGTATGACAATCCAATTTGATTGTGAATAAATAACAATTAAATTAAAAGTTCATGTTATATTATCTAATATATTATATAAAATATATTTTTTTTGTTTTTGAAAATTACATTGCAGTCAGTATTGATTGACGGGACTATTACACAAACTAGCTCGAGGCAAATGTAAACAGCTTGCAAGGAGTGTAAATAAGGTAATGAGACTGATTTTTTTTAAAAATCATTTTACTAGGCAATGACAGTTACATCTGTACATTGTCCCCTTCAAAGTAATTGCCTTGGGTAGCCGCACAGCGCTGGATATAACACCGGTTTATTTGATGTTTCTACCCCTCGCCATGGCAGTGCTGGAAAGCGATTACTGGAATCACCTTCAACTGGTCGGTTACAATTTTAAATGTTCGATATACTATCCCGTTCGATCACAGTTGAAGATCACTCAGTATATTCTTGGAGTGGATTGAAAAGGATCCACTTGTGACAAGACTTGGGTGTTTCAGTATGAATACGAAATGTAGCACCAGAACAAGGAATGCCACACTCCAAACTCACCCAGGTTAAAAAAGCAAATGTGAGCAGTCGAGGATCGAAAGCATGCTGATTTGCCGTTTGAATAGCCAGGGAATCGTACATAAAGAGTTTGTGCCTCAAGGCCACCCAACAATTTCACCGAGTGGTACTTGAATTACTGAGAAATAGGGTCATGCGCGTGTAGTCCTGCTTCACCACAATGAATCTTGTCACACATCGATTTCAACTAATGAGTTTTTGGCAAGTAAAAACATCCATGTGGCTCCTCAGCCCCCTTATTCACCCGATTTAAGTCCACGTGACTTTTTCCTCTTCCCACGTGGGAGGATGCACCTCAAAGGACGTCATTTTGGGACAGTGTCGAACACTGAAAAGACCGAAAGCAGCAAAAAAATTAAGATATTTTAAAGCAAATAGCTCAAGTTAATTAGTTTTTTCCTATTTGATTACATGGAATTTATTTTTTTACCCTTTGAGAGGCCATTGCCCCTCAAAGGGTAAACATATAGAAGATCCCACCTTCTTTAAGAATCTTTTTTTTAAAAAAACTTGCTCATGTTAATTTATAGGATAAATTTTTTCAATGGATATTCGAATGTTTCTTATATTTTTTAAAAAATTACCAGTACTATTGAAAATTAACAAGAATATCTTAAAAATTAGTCTTCAAAAGTTAGTTTGCTCATCAATTATTATAGTTGAGAAAAGGTGGGATAAATTTATCTCATCGTGCATCTCGAGTTTGTTGATGGCAGCACTTAAATTCCTAGATCAGTCGCATTTGGTCTGGTTTGAATATTGTTATAAATTTATATAGTTTTTTTTTATATAATTCAAAAATTAACTAACATAATGAAAAAAACTTACTTTGCAGTAAAGAAGGCTTACTACTTACAGATACTTTGTTCGTATCTTTTCTATTTTTGCAATTTACGAAAGTGGTTACAGTTTTATCATTTTTAATTTTTTAGTGTATTTCTTTATATAAGTTATTTTTACCATATTTTATATTAATTAGTATAAACTAGTATTTTAAAATTAATAATAGTACAAAGGAAATAATTTATATAGTAAAATAAAGCGTAGTAGAATAAAACTATATAAAAAAATTAATTTTTAAAAGGCACAGGTGTGTTTTTAAAAAAATGCCGTACCTGAAATTATTTTGAACGGAACTTCTGAAATAAATAAATTCCTGTTTTTTTTTTCTTTTTTTCTGTAGGCATACGAAATTTAATACATCATACAAAATCAGGTTCTTATCTTCTCGTTCTTGCTTGTGCAACAGAAATCGCAGCGTCTTCTCGAAATGCCCGAGGGCCCCTCTGCAATTTATTGTTGCTTGATGGTTTCGAAAACCTATCCGTTTTTCTAAGGCGAATCCTTTTCTGTATTGTATAGAGCCCTGTTCCGGTAACTGAAGGGAAGATCAAAACAACTTTTCTTATGAGATAATTTACGAACCGGCGTTTAGTGTCCAGTTTCTTTGTCGGAACTGAATAATTACAGACACATGTACTGACAAAACATTTGTGTTCCTTCCCTTGTAATAAAATAAGTAAGCGATCAGGACTTTACTGATAGAAAGTGAGTAGCTTGCTTTGTTCCGCTTTCAAAGAGATCCATAAAAATACTACAGAATACTGTGTCACATTTGAGTGCTGATTGTTGGAAAATCTGTTGCATTCAGAGAGATACACATTCTTTCAAGGCATTTTCAAATAAAGGGCTGACGATACGATTCGCGGAAGAGTCTCAAATTATCCGATTTAGCTTGTACAAAACCAATATCCATTGTGAAATTGAACACTGTATAGTAGAAAAGCTAAAAACTTCACTTTTAAAATGTTAGCTGGTACAAACGCCTTGATTCAAAGCAGAATACAGAACTAGCAAAAGAGAAGTATGCGAAGGAAGGCACCCTCGACGTCAGAATCTACTCGGCCAATGGGATTCATCATGATTCCTGCTATTTCAGTGCATCTTTCGCTCTCAATATTTAAATAAATAAATTTTTCTGTAAAATTTCACTTGCATATTTGAAATTAGAATGATTTTTTCTACAAATACGAATGGCTTTCACGTGTTTTTAAAAAATGCTGAAGTTCCCCATTGTGCTTCGACCACTAGAGGCGGTCATCTAAAAATGTACTATCCAGTGAAAATAAAAAAAAACTTAAAGCTCCAGCGGCGATAAATAAGAACGTTTTGTGCTTCGGCAACTAGATGTGGTCAACTAAACTTCGAACTATGTTGAACATTTCCTGCATATATGTTAAAACAGCAGCCATGATAAATCAACGTCCTCCTCCAGTTACCTCTGAGTGTTACCTAACCCCAGCCAAGATAAGTACCCTTTGCGTTATTTTTTTGTATGCAAGTTTTAAACTAGGGATAAATTTTCGGGATTCATTATTATTTTGCTTAATTCAAAATTTTTAATTTGAATAATTGTGATAAGTGGTACTTCTTTACTGAAATTTCATATATGAATTTTACCTTAAAACTTAACATTTGAATGTGTTTCTTTCTTAAGACCAGTATCTGAACATAAATGATCATGGTGTAAAAATTTGAACAATGAATTTTTTTAAGAAATTCTAAATATTGTAGTTGGATTTATAAGATTTATTGTAATACTTTTAATACTGAATAACTCAATACTGAATTTAATTGCAATGTTTTGATTGCTGCACACATTCTAAAGGTCTTATTGATAGATTGACTTTAAAAGTCTTTGATTTTATATTTAAATTGCAACGTTTTGATTGCTGAACATATTCAGAAAGTCTAACTGTTAGATTAACTTTAAGAATCATTGCTTTTCCTAGGTGCTAAATTCTAAAAAAATTGGTAAAAAAAATATCTTAACAGCTAAAGTTTTATGGTAACTATTGTGTGTAATTATATGAGAAAGATTTCTAAGATTGAAAATGTTAATGAAATTACATATTTTCCAAATCTAAATTTGATTGTTTACTGTTTTCTGATTGAAATAATAATTTAGAAATAGATTTTGATTGACTGGTTTTATTTAGCAAGTGTATGGGTAAAGAATATTACATGTATTGTTGTGTATTGGAGTTTTGATGAGATGTTTTTATTTCTATTGAAATGTGTTTATCGAGGTGAGGCCCCCTCTTCACTTTGAAAATTTAACTTTGCATAGTGTTATCAGCATAGTCAAGAATTTTCATGAATGTATTGTTTAATTTTATTTCTGAATCAAACTACTAAATAAACGTTAGCCTTAGTAACTCAAATCTTGTGTATGTCATTTTTTTTATGAATGCGGTAAATCACTAAGAAGTATTCATGAATCTGGTAAATTTTTTTTAGAACCTTGGATATATAAGAAATAAAACACAACGCAAATGTACAGGATTAATGATGTGATTAATTGCTTGATGCAATTTGCCTTAATTCGTGACAGTTAATGCTGACAACAGCAATCTAAATTTTGAACAATTGATCATGAGCATTAATTATTAAAGTCATAATAATATTTATTCAAAAATACAATATCACATCGGACGACAGGAGTGGACCTGTAATAGAGGCTGACAGGTTGGGACCCAAACCCGAAGTTGGATAGTTGGTGGGCAGCTGAGAGTGGAGACTAGATGCTGCCCAAGACACACCCGGCGACTAACCAGCTACAGTCGCCGCGTGCATGTCCCGCCTTGTAGTAGTGTTTAAGCTGTTCACAGAAGACACTTCTGCCCTGATAGTTCCGTGTGGTCCGCCTGCGACTCTGGAGTTCATGGTACCCAAATGGGAAGAATCTCCGTGGTCCTTGCCGATCAGAGATCCTTGGCCACCATCTCCTTGGGGTGATGTCACAGCGATTCCTGGATAAAGTGGATAGAGTCCACCATAGGAAATCGAACTGCACGCAGAGGTGACGGCAGGTCGTTGGTAGTTGAGGTGCGATGGTGCACTGGTGTTGGTGAGCGTCGTTACCTGTTGAGAGGCCAGGGGATGAGAGGTGGGAGGTGAAGTGGGTTGAGTTCCTTTCCCAACTGCTGCATCTCCCAGCGGTGGAAGACTCTTGCTGGAGAGCTTGTTAAGTTGTTCAGCGGGCATAGCAAGTTGCGTGTCTCCCTTTCTAGGATAGTCCTGCAGAGAGAAATAATTGGCTCAGCATCCATAGAGAAGTTTCAGTTTAAAAAAAAAAATAAGTTTTAAACAGATCTTTTTCATTGTCACTACCTACATAAAAGTCAATTTTAAAATGCAGATCAGTGGGAAAATATATTCTGTTCAGGCATATAACAAGTCAAATTCTAGCAACACCACCCATCACGATCTTTCGAAATTTTGAAGAAAATACTCAATTTTTCGCAACCAATAAACAATTTCCGATTTTTTTTTTTTTTTAACAACTGATAGAAACGTGAGACGTCATGTTTCTACCAGATGTAAAAACAAAATTAAGAAATATTCGTTATTGGTTGCGAAAAAAAATTGTGTATTTTCTCCCTCTTTGAAATTTCAAACACTTTAGATAGATGGAGTCAGTGGCGGTTTTCCGCACAGGCGCTCGCCTCGTGCCTTCAGTTCCTGAGGGGCCTCAAAATCTCTTCAATGTACATCGCAATGCTAAAGGCAAGGTTAAGTTACAAGTTTGGGTATAGGGAGGGGCCTCAAAACAGTTTTGTACCTGTGGCCTTATACTGTAAAAATCCGCCACTGGATGGATTTGCTTGTTAACCTGCGATATGAAACTGTGTTTCAGATAACATAATTTTATTCACATCTATTGTCGAACTACATTAAATAAAAATCCATATTCCGACATTATTAGTATGATATAGACATTTAATTAAACTTTCATCTTTCAAAATTTAGTTATATATATATATTTTTTTATCTATAACAATTTGAATATTTCTTCTTCAAATTACATAATAAAATATACGGAATGAATGTAGACAACTGCTTTCGAAAATTCCTTCGTAGAGAAGAATCCATCAAGTTATTTAATCCACTGTTTGTGATGAGGATTTATATTCACTTTCTATCATAAACTATTCGGTGAATTTTGATGACGTTCGAAATAACAAACAACTAAATTTCAGAAATTTATTTTTTACTCTCTTTAAAATTCAGGCATAAATGTTGTCATTCATAAAAAGTCGAGCATTGAACTTTCTAACATTGATTTTGCCAATCATCACGCATCTATTGAATGATTCTTTGGTTAAAATTAGTTACATAATTTTTGTTTAGGATTTGCATATTTCAATGTTAGGTTATTTTATAAATATATATACAGAATGTCCCAAAAAAGTGGAACAAGAATTTATTTTCTTAAATATTGCACCTAGACACATATTTCTAATTAGAAATTGTCATCAAATGATGTAGGAATTTGTATGAAAAATATTGGCTTCTGTGAAGGTTGTCAATAAAAAGTAAAAAAATAAATTTTGCACGTTCCCCATAGAGTAAAAGTGTCAATGAGTAAAATTTTGCGCTTTTTCTCATCTATGTATAAACTTTGTATCACGAATCTATCTTCCAAACTTGCAGAAATATATTAATTTTTAAATTTAAAGCGGCTGCTCACAAATTTATATGGAAATGTTTTTTTGCAGAAATTTAAATTTATTCTACATAGAAAAACTGCAAATATTTGTTTAGTGTTAGATCAGAGGTTGGAGAAAAATGTTTTAATCACCCATACTTTTACTCAGTTTCATTGATCGATAGTTACAATCAAAGAAGAGGACGACAACTTGAGAAAGTGGAAATTTAAGTTATTATTAATTAATTACAAATGCAACTGTTTTGTGCTCGTCCAACTAATTAATATTTTGTTGCCTTTCATTCTGTTTCCCCTCAATGTCACCAAAGGTTCGCTTTGCACGTTTGATTTGGTTTCCTTGGCTGTTTTTAGGTTTCTGATTCGCTTTCACTTTACCTCAGCAGGAACTTCGCATTCGTTTTCTTTTGTTAGAAATCACTCACCGAAAAAAAGATAAGATATTAATTTTCTAAAATACAATTCATATAACTGCTATTACAAATTCGGTCAATTTACAGGTAAAGAAATTTTTTTTTAAATTTTATTCATGGAACCATTGTGTCACTCAGCGGTGATGCGATTGTTGGGAGATTCCTAATCAGTCGGTCACGTAGACTCCAGACTATGCGGCGCCTGTGCGAAATTATTGTGCCACTCCCTTGTATATATCGTATATTGGTGCATATGCTAAAGGATTTAACTATACTAATTAACTATAATAATTAAGATTTAACTGTAGTAAATGATTTTATTATAGTTAAAGATTTCTATTGTGTTCCAGTTGGCAGCCAAATAACGCGCGCGAGTCGCCGCCCTGTGCCGGGGCGGAGGTTGCACACCCTTGCAGCCGGCCCTGATCGTCACAGACAAAAACATTTCAGAAAATTCAAAATTCATTACTCACCTTGTTATGGATTACACCAACCTGCTGCATGGGCCTCGTACCACTATCAGTTGATCTCCTTCTCTCACGTAGTTTACTTGCGAAGGCATCAATGATCTCCTTGTGTTGCGTATAATCCACATTTTTCCTCAGCAACTTCAGCATCAGCATGTCATTCATTCTGCGGAGGCCGAAATGCCATATTTCGTAGATCCTGCATATCGAAATCGGCAAGTATGCAATTACTAGTATGGCAAAGCAATACTCAATTGCGGTGTGTAAATGAAAGTAGATGTTGTCAGTGGGTACGATGCAAATGCTTTCAAACCTGCCATCTTTACAGCGACACGTTGTCAAAGTATAGACGTCTTGCGATGTGACCAGGCGATCGCAGTCCGCTACCCACTCTGAGCCATTTAATTTAACAGAAAAATCTCGCTTTGCAATAAATCCACTTTTTTCGAGACGCCTTGCAGGATTAAGCATTAAACCACAGACGCCTAGCAACATACACAGACATTCCGTTAGCACGGAATGTAGAAAATAATTTTTACGTGCTCTTACCTTCCTTATCATGAGTGGAACGATTGTTTTCATACGTTCTTCTGTATTACAATATGGCAATATAACAGAATTGACAAGTTTAGCTAGTTTTTTGATTTGACCACCTTCTGATGCTACCCATATTAATCCAACCAAATAAAAAGCAACTGTGTAGGCTAAGACCCTCAGACAATATATTAGAAATCGTTTGTAACTGGTCACAAAAATTTCATCGTTAACTTCCTCAAACCAGGCAGTTGGTAAATTAGAAGAGGAAGTGTTATTACTGCAGATTGTGTCGACTAAGTTGGTATGAACGGCGTCTCTAGATGTTCGAAGAAAGGGAGTGTTCGTTTCACATTTCGCAAAAACAATTAAACCACCTACTGCCATGAAAGACAATATGGCCCTTATGAGAAGGTTTATCTTAAACCTGAAGATATTAGATCGGAAAAAATGACCTTGTATATTTAGTAAAAGGATGAAAACACACAACGATACCATGAGAGCGTTTGGAATTAGGAAAAGAGATGAATCTGAAAAGAAAATTACATATTGATATAAATGCCTGATTAAAAAAGATCTTTTCACAAATAAACTCAAAAATATTTTAAATTAATTTAATAATAATCACATAAATAAATTTAAAAATCTATCTATATATATATAAGAGGAAAGTATGTTCGTTCGTTTTTTGGTTCCGCACCGTTGGACTAACGACGAACAAAGTTGGCACAGTGATGGATTTGCACAAGAGGGAGCTAACGCCATAAAAATTATTTGAAAATTTGAATTAGATTATATAACTAAATAACACAAATTAAGCAATTTTTATGCGGTTTTTGCTAATAACTTCTGAAATACTTATAGTACGAAAATTATTTTTACATCACCTTAAAGAGCAAAAAATTATCTTTTTAATGACACCAATTTAATTGCTGTACATTTTTTTCTCTAATTGTAATTAAGTTTTCAAAATTTATTTTAAACTCAAATTCTAACAATGCTTTTATTGTTATAAAATCAAATGAATTGTTTCATCAAATCCTTTATTCACGTGTTTTCACCACTGTTAAAGCTAAGAAAATATTGTTTTTTTGGTCAAGGTAGACTTCTTACTTCCGTTGTTATTTTGTAGCATGCACTTAACTTCCGTTTTTATTTCGTAGCTTTTAACATGCACTGAAACATCCAATGACGTTACTTTAGTTATTATTCGATGTTTCGTTTAAATTGAACGAATTTTTGAATAATCCTAATCAGTGTGAATCGCCCGGGGAATATGTGAAGTATATATGTCGCAGATGCCAGTTTTAGAGGAACCATGGAGACAAAACATTTACAATGCAAGTTTTTAAATCAAAATATGATTAGGTGGCTAAAAATAATGCCAGAACTATGTAGGATGCTCACCAGTAGGAACGGCCAGCAATCTGTATGTATACTCTCCTTCTGAAGAGACAGAAAACGTTGTGTATAAAGAAATACTATAGTCAATTCCCCTAGCTGATTAAAAGCATTCTTTTTGTCCGAGCATTCTTCTTCAGCGAAATTCTTTCGAGTGAGAATAGTTCTCGGACGATTTTTACTTTCTTTACTTGATTTATAAAACATTTTATTTAGAAGTTTCGCAGTAACGAAGTTATACAGTATAAGTATATATTATCATTGTAAATAATAGAAATTTAAATTAAAATAAATTAAAAGAAAACAATGATAAAATGAAAAATAATGAAAACAATAGACGTTTTTGCGTGCAAACGCAGCAGCAAAAAGTAATTGCTTCAACAGAAATTTTTTTAAAATACAACAAGAACTATAGAAAAACCAAAAGTTTACCAATACTTAGAACAATTTGTTAAGAAATTATTCAAAATGAAAAGGAACTAATGGCGTCTATTGTTTTCATTATTTTTCATTTTATCATTGTTTTCTTTTAATTTATTTTCTTTTAATTTAAATTTCTATGATTTGTTTTTGTATTTCGTTAGATTTGGCTGCATACGCGCCTTTCTATTTAATGCAAAATATGTTATTGTTTTTTATTTTAATTAAAATTTAATTAATTAATTTTGCTAAATTTTAAGAATTATAACTATTATCATTGTAAAGCTGTATTAGTTATTGAACTATACATCGTTTAAAATAAACATTATTTCTCGCATTTTCATTCAAACAATACTGTTATAAGGTGATAAAAAGACTATATTTGATAATATAGTCTTTCAAGAAGAATGGATTCAAAGAAGATTTACGTTTGTTGGAGAAAGTTACTGTCAATATTTGTAGGGGAAAAAAACCAGGAGGTTGGTATATGAAAAAATATGGATTCCGAGCAACACCAGGTTTTCAGCTAGTATCTTATATTAGCAAGCATTACATATCTCATTACGGGTTTCTTTTACCCTGGAAAGGTGTCATTTAAGCTAAAAAACAGACTGACAAAATGACTAGAAAGAAAAGTCTCTTAATGAAATACATAATATACATTTATTCAGTGGCGAATCCAGGATTCCGGGGTTTCTTTTGGGGAGGGGTTGAGGTCATAAAAATTTTGTATCGTCGTGACGAATGTCAAACTTCATACCTCATGTAAACCAAAACACTTTAACTTTACAGACTTTCCACACCGGACAATAAGAATAATAAAGAACACTACAATACTTTCGATAATTTAATAAAAAATGCAATCGAAATAACTAGCCAAAAATTAATTTAAAATGAAATCAAGATTTTGGTTTAGCTCTGGGGGGGGGGGCGGCAGCCCGATAGCCCTCCCCCTGGATTCGCCACTGCATTTATTAGATTCTTGTGATGGTATTTACAGTTTGCTATTAGTTCGCACCATTACTTCATTGGCGTAGTGACCGGGGAGCGAGGGGGTATAGATGTCGGTGCGCCCTGGAGCCAGACATTTCTGCGTTTTTGCAATTTTAAAAGCAAAATATGATAAGGACGTGTAAAAATAATACTGCACCCCTGGCACTATTTACACTTCTTAGGCCACCGATGCCGACTGGGATAAAAAAAGAAACCGGATTACTGTTCAACAGTAACGGATTCCGAGACTACCACTTTTGGACGATTTTACACCGGAAAGGTGTGAGAGGCAATGAATCCATATGAGCGCATTTCCGGAGTTCTTTGTTAAATCACGCTCAGTGAAATGTAAACATCACCCTTTCTTTCTTCACTTCCCCCCTATTTTGATGAAAATAACTCCGCCCGGCGCATGCGCAAAACCGAGGAGAGTTTCAAAATCCGTTGCTATACATTATCTACGACAACGGAAACGTGTTTCATTCTGCGGAGTTCCGCTCTCTGAGAAAATTTCACGATGGACCTCCACATAATAATCTGGACAAGGGATAATTATAATTAAGACAGAACTGGAAAAAATTATTTGGTGAATAATTTGAGATGAGAGTGAAACCTTTTATCTTCGAAAATGGTAAAATTAATTAGAAAAAGTTCTGGTTAAAGAAATGCAGAAAACAAACGTTTATGGTGGGAAAAAATGAAAGTTAATATAAAATTACGTTGCTCCTTGCCAAACAAAATATTTCTGCTGGACTGACTAAGAAAAATGGTCTAGAAAAACAAATCAGAGGAAAAAGGAGAAAAAAGTACAGACCTACAGTTCTAATAAAAAAGCCAATACAGCAGTTATGGCTAGTAGCCTTTTGGAGAAAGTGGTTCAAATTTTGTTCATTGTTTTTTTTTTTGTTAATTCTAGACAGTGGCGCCATTTTGAAAGGAGGTCTTAACAAATCTGAGCGCCTTGGGCTAAAGTAATTTCACATCCCTTCAGAACAGTAACCAGGAATTTGAGCGCCTATGGTACAATGAAAATACGTACCAATAATATAATTGAGGAGCCGAAAAAAAAGTCACTGTTCTTTGATTAACGGCTTAAAATTTTGCTATTAGGCGCCCTTTCAAAATAGGATTTTTCAAGCCGGCTTCGGCCATCCCAATCGCATACATAAATTTTAACGGTTACATTATAAATACATATAAAAAATTCATGCATTGGCTCCGTATGAATAATTTATTGAATTGATATACATGTTTATGTAACATTACAAAATCGATGATTGTCTAGTTAGAAGCCCTAAACACATTTTTACTTAAATTTATAGTTATAATTAAATAAATTTTTTGTATCAATGATGCCCATGGGCTACAGCCCAATTACGTAGCCCATTGGATAACACGGCCTCGGGAGGATGTGGTAAACCGGGTATCAATAATTTGGAATCATCGAAAACTTATTAACAGAAAAACTAGACATTTGAACTTTTTAAAAGTTGTGTTCTCACTTTTAGTTTCTTTGCTAATTATTTTAACAGTGCGAGTTAGCACATCCCCGTTCTAGGATGCAACTATGCGCTCCAAAGTTTATGACCGACTGTCATGTTCAGTTTAGTTATACTAACGTCCCGTTTTGAGGCAGCAGGAGGGGCTATTTTGGGACGGACCTTGTAATTTTGAACCACGGTCAGTCCCGGTGCACACTAGCCGATTCGTGTTTTTTGAAGCTATAAAAATAACAATAGTAACCCACATGCCCCCTGTGGAGAATACTATTGCTATTTTTATAGCTTTAACGACACGAATCGGCTAGTGTGCGCCGGGTCTCAGATGACGAGGATGACACCTGAGCTGGCACTTCCCTCAAGTTTCCGCACCACACCAGCGGGAGGACGCTTGGCCCACTACGTATGATTTAGCGTGCAACAAGCCCAATACATGACATATCTTCAGTGAAACCCTCCGGCCCCGAAGTCCAGACCTTACCACTAGGCCACCGCGACCCAAACCGACTTTCAAGGGTCTGTGTCATACACAATTGCAAGGATATGATAGAAAATCAGCTAGCCAACTTCCACTTGGAAATATTTTTTTAAAATTCGACATTAGATATTTATACTTTAATTTTTAAAATATTTTCGACATTTGTTTTTTTTATGATATAAAAATCGACGAGCGGCTCATTTAGAAAGCCTTTGTGGGTCAGTGTCTGACTCGCGATTCATAGGTTTGCCACCGCTGCTTCCGCCAAATTTCTTTTTATCTTACTCGTAGCATTTTTTTTGTTCCCATGCTCCTATGCCACTAAATGGCAGACGTCCCAGAGACTGATTTCGTCCAAAAATATGATCGAAATCTAGATAATCTCCCTTGGTATAAAGAGCACGTCCAGCTCATTGTGCTTTTGAGTTATTGAGTTTACAGACAGACATAATTCCATAAATGCTCATTTCGGAAGCAGGGAGGTCTAAAACGCCTAGACAAAACCTCGAGGCTGAATTTTTTGACGATTTCAATACATTCTCTTTATTGACTGAGAGAAGCGAGTTCTACGTTTTAACTCAAGCATTCAGCCCTTTGTCTGTCTGTAAATTTGTTTGTTCCGCGATTTCAACTAAACGCGTTGTTCGATTTCCTTCAAATTTGGCAGAAATATTTCTTGAAGCAATAGAAAACGGCGTATAGGGGAGGCCTGGGTACAGTGGACCTAGGGGGTACCATACTACAGTACATAGATGCCAGGTCTGTAATGCTGAAAAAAAACTATAAAACCATGTATCTAACTGACAATTAAGCCATGTTATTCTTGACAGGTGATTTGTAATAGCTAAAAGTAAATATTTTCAGTTAAGCATATTTTCTTTTCTGGATTAAAGAATTGCGATTCAGAAAACATTACCCTACACAATAAAAAGGTAAGATAATATATTATTATCTTTAATGCAGCTAAAATAAATGAATATAAAATATCTTATTTTTTATCAATTTGTTGTTAAAGCTCCACATGGGGTACAATGGACCACCAGAAACTGGGGTACAGTCCGCAACTTTATAGATCGGACAGTCGGGAAGTCATTATCGGATCTTCACAAAACTGGTGTCGATGGATATGCCTCGAGGAGACGGATTTATTCAGAATATTCTGTTATTAAAAAATGTACTTAGTAATATATTTTTTAAAATTTACTGGTGACCCATA
Organism: Araneus ventricosus; assembly: GCA_013235015.1. Taxonomy (NCBI): domain Eukaryota; kingdom Metazoa; phylum Arthropoda; class Arachnida; order Araneae; family Araneidae; genus Araneus; species Araneus ventricosus. The sequence goes on along the minus strand of BGPR01007317.1, from coordinate 54,418 downwards.
GCAACCTATGCTGTGGACCATTATACCCCGGCCTTGGGGTACAATGGTCCACTTTGTCACTAGTAACTAAAAAATAAATATTAAAAAAAGTATAGATAATTATAGATTTAAGAGTGAGTGTAATATAAACCTTAATATGTAGAGAATATGTATTCATTTTTTCAAGCAAAATTCAGTACTTTGAGAGTAAATATTCAAAATTTGCAAAAGTGGTCCATTGTACCTCGGTCTCCCCATGTTTAATTTTTAAATTCTTTTGTACATGGAGACCGTTTTACTGATTTCAACGTTTTGGCGAGTCAGTGGTGAATTTGGCGCCATTAAAGCGTTTGAATTATTTTAGTAAAAGCGAGATGTGCAACTGCAATTTTGTAAATACTGATAAAAGAAACATTTATTTGTAATTTTATTAATACGATAAAAGCAGACATCTTAATTGTAATTTTGTTAATACCGATAAAACAGATATATCACTGACATTTTGTTAATACTGATGAATGCAAAGTAATAAGTATAAATAATTCGCGATAGAGAGAGAAAAATAAAATCATATTTTTTTTCCTTTCTGATTGACAGTTTTTTCCTGCTTAGTTCCATCAAATCTTATTCTTCTCTTTTCATGAAAGGTTCTTCTGTTTTTCTACCAGATGGTTCATATTATAGAGTTGAAGTTGATTATTTCTTATTTGTGTAATTGTATTTATCTCGACAATTTTCATATTGTATAGATAAATACCAATCTTATAATATTTTTTTTTCCAGATTCTTCTTCCATATTCACCTGCTTTTGCCACTATGAAGGAGAGTTTCTAAACTTGTTAGAAGATTCATTTTGAGGGAAGTTTTCAAATAAAATTTTCATGTATTAACATATTTTTTGGAAGAAAATTTTGGAATATAAGAAATCTTTGTGTGAGAAAAATTTAAGATTAAATAAGTTTAACCTTTTCCATTCCGCAATGCAAATGCTGTACCGCATTTTTTTTTTTTTTTTTTTCCCCTTTGCTTCGGATATGAAGCGATTGAGACTGTTTTTCCCTCCCTTTGCCTATAAGTTCCCTAACCCTTTAATGAGAGTGCGTCGCTTTATCCGTAATTGGGCGGGGATTTATCGCCAATATTATCAGTTGTGTGCGCATTCTAAATGACTAGTGACGTTTAGGAACTGCCTACTCCAAAAGAGATATTGTATGTTCTCGGATTCCTAAAGCCTCCTCGCTTTTGCTCATGCGCCAGACGCAACAAAAAAGGGGGAAAGTGAAGAGTGGAGGGGGAGATGTTTGCATTTTACTTAGATCGATCTAACAAATACCTCCGGAAATGCGCTCATCTTACTCATTGTCTGACACCCCTTTCCGGTGTAAAATCGGCCAAAAGTGCTAGTCTCGGGATATTGAAACGAACTATACTTCATTCGATAGATTTTCGCTCTCCACAGAGATAATTTTCTTTCCTCGTGTTTGTTTGTTGAGATTTTTTAGAATGCCAGGGAAATATCACACGCAAATGGAGATTGAGAATAGGATGAAGGATTAAGATGAAGAAAATTTTAATGATAGCGATTCAGAGTGTAAAGAATTAGAAAATGGAATTTTGGAAGATAACAATGCGGTTTATTTAGATGCATCAGTGAATTTTGTTGAGAAAGTAGAAAGCTTGTTTTCATGGAAAGAGGTGGAAGGATCGGAAGCGAAAAATGCACCACCATTCTTGGGAAAAGTCGGGTTTCGAAACAAATTTATAGTTACTGTGACCATCTTATTTTAAATAATCAGAAATGACAAGTTGGAATTTTCAAATACACATGCGTCATACTTTCAAAGGGCCCCAAGAACTTCAGAGCCTGGGGCCCCTTAAAAGCCTAATCCGCCGATGTGTGAGCTGAAAAGTATATGCAAACAAGAATCACTATAATTTGTAAGGCATGAAATGTGGCTTTACAATGACCAGAATTGTTGCGAAGAATATCACACAATTTATTTACATGACACAGAAAGGAATGAAGAACATAACACCAGAATAAAAAAAATTTAAAAGCTGATGCAATTTCACTGGCAAAGAAAGTAAAGGGAATAAAAAGAGCTTTTAAGAGCCAAATATTTTAAATAGTACAACTCCACTTTTTTTATATATTTAAAACGGTCGTTATAAAAAAAAGGCATTGCTCCGAACAAATTTATTATTATTTTTTTAAATTTAAGATTTCAGTTTCTTTTAGAGAAAAATTATTCAAAAATTAAAATATAAATTAATAATTTTTTTCTTAAGAAATTAAAGTTTCAGAAAAAGATTTATCACAGCAAAAAATGCTATAATATTTTCATTATAGTGTAAGAAATCAGTATAAACTTTTGCCTTTGTTTGCTGCACTACAACTTTATTCAGTAGTTTTGAAACGTTTTCAATTAAGTTTTAAACTTACTTCTTTATTTGAAATTTTTTATTCATTTTTTTATCACTCTTGCTCCTATTTGACACAAAAAATTTGGATGATATTTATTTATTTGTGAATTAAAGAAGGCTTCGATTTGGAAAGTAAACATTTAGGAAATGTTTCAAAATTTTTCCATCTGTTGCATATTTCGTCGAATAATTTTGAAACTAAGGTGTGATATTTTTTATTACTTGGGTTTTATTTAAGTAGTTGTATATGAAGCAAGCTTTATTGAGTGTGCATACTTAGAGATCTGTAACTGTTCCTGCAACTCGTTGCTATACACCTTTATATATAATCAAGCACCGAAATTATAAAGAGTTCACGATTGAATCATTGTACTCTCAGATAAGTGTAGTCGTGAAATTACAGAAGCTTTTACTTTAACATTCGACTTATTTAAGAGTTCTTTTAATATACTTTTGGTTATGATAAATTTCTTAATATTTAATACTAAATAGTTAAATATAATTCCTTAAGTAACATGAAAACATTTGACAAAATTAATAACTCATTATAAAAATATTTCTGAAACTATTTTAACACAGAAATAACGGTTGTATAATATATCATTAATCTTTCTATGATGTTTTTCTCTTATATTTAAACAATAGATATCATAAAATTTTGCTTCATACTAAGTGATACTAAATAATTTATGGAGATTACAAAATAACTGATGAAACAAATAAAAATAATAAATATAAGCCCTTTTTCTTATGATTATTATTAAGCATCTCATTTATATAGATTTTACTCTCTTAGTGCTTGAATTGCTGTACTTCATACTGCAGTTACTTAAAACTTCTAATAACTAGAAGTAACTAAACTAAAGTTCAAACTTAGCACTATTTCAATTTTAGAATTTAATAACAGAAAAAAAGAAGAAATCTTGCATATTGCAAAATGCACAAAACTCATGAAAACAAATTAACCATTTCAAAGAGTGCAAGTCATTGATTTAAAAGTGAGAGGAGAGAATTTAGAAAAAAAATTATTGTGACATATGTAGCTAAATCTAGAGACCTTTCTAACACGGGCAAAATTACTACCTAAAAATCGGCAACCCTACCCGTTATAAAATGAATATCCCCCCTAATAGACATACTGGACTGAACTTTCTAGTAGGAGGCAAGAAATTATATCCTCAGATCGAAATTTTCATAGATTTTTTTTTAATTCATAAAAACTTTTTGAAAAAATTTTGCAATAAAGATGTGAAAAAATGAGTGAAAAAAAATTGAAATAAAATCTTTCGGAAAGATGATAATTCCTGATTTATCAAATTTTATTCGAATTTATTTTTCTATTGTGTACATTTTTTTTTTAGGAATAAAAGATAGATGAAATTTTTTTTAAAAGATCAAGCAAGTTAAAAAAAATTTAAAATAAAAAACGAAAACTTAAAGGGTAAATAACTAATTAATAAAGCGTATTTTATAGAAAATAGATTTTGATAGAAATTCATATTGATTTTTTTTTTTCATTCAGAAACATACTTTCTTTTGTATTTTGACTTAAGCACATGGCGCGGTCTCTCGCCAAACTGCCGATTCAGAACAACGGCCATAAATACTAGATTTGGTGAGAAATCACTAAAAAATTCAAATTTGGCGACCGCGACGTGTTCTTAAATTCGAGCCAGCAGAATAAAATACTACTTTCTGCCAGATCGAAAGAAACCTTGAGTCACAACTGATTGATGTGTAATAATCGTCAAATACAACAGGATTGCAGACGATTTTTGTGTATGAGAAAGGACTGGGGAGAGGGGAGAATAAAGGAATACGCACTGTTTGCATTACTGCTACATTAGTCAGGCCTACACTCACGATCCTTTCAGATGGCAAAATTTTCGCCGCGCCAAAAATAGGAAATAAAATAAGAAAATGAAATACAGGCGAAGTTAATATTAAAAAAATTTTAAAAATAGTTAATCTGTCTATTTAAATGAAATGCTATAAATCGAAAGGATTTCTTCGTTACTTTTATCTAGAAATATCAAAGAAGGTGACCTAAAATTTTGCGCGTTCCTCCATGTTGGGCAGTTGCCATTATTTTCACACGTATAACAAGGCTTACTTTAGAATGACGAAAAATCTAAAAATTTCACATCATCAAAAGAACAGATAAAAATAAGCAAAATTAATCTGTAACTAACCTTCCATATTGTATGTTTTCTGGAAACTTAATCAGCAATATATAGAGAAAAAGAGTTTGGTCGCATACACACGTATACTGGACTGGACAGTAACAACTCGTAGAGAGTGAGGACGGAATACTAAGCAAACTACGGAAGAAACAATTTTTCTTGGTGTCCTTGAAAAGTTTATTCCCAACCCTCCATTGGGTCAGGGGCTGTAAATCCACAGGGCTGCCGGGTCTAAAGGGAAAAGAATACCAAGAGAAGATTGCCACACGATGTCATTCATCCTATTGGCAGGCAAAGGGATAGCTTATTTTAAAATCAGGGGTGGCGCCAGAGCGGGGAACGGGGGGGCCTGGCCTCCCCGACGGGGATGCTGTGCCCCCCTGTCGGGGAAAAATTTTGTATCCCGTCGGGAAAAAATTTTGTAAGGGGTATTCAACTGTATCTGATAAATAATAATCTGGCGAAAATTTGAGACCAATTTCATTACACTGGCCGCCCCCTGTCTGGGAAATTGGGCTCTCCCGGCGGGCAAACTCTAGCGCCATTCCTGTTTAAAATGAATTCCCTTAAAAATTTTATGTTAAATGTGTCCCCTCCCCCTCTTCATTCACTCCCAGTGGCTCTCCTGTCAAGCCGTTCTGACCCAGCCGATGTATGTGCTGCTTCGCATGCGTTTGACCCAGGTTCGAGCCCGCGTCTCGCCGGAATCATCGCCAAGAAATATTTTTGACTCCTTTTTACTTTCTCGTATACGAAGTATACAAAGAGAAAGTATTGCAATCGTCAAAAAATTCGAACTCGAGATTTTGACGAATCTCCACGTTTTAGACCTCCCTGAGTCCGAAAAACACAATTTTGGAATTATGTCTGTCTGTGTGTGTGTCTGTGAACACGATAACTCGAAAACTATTAGAGCTAAGGAGTTGAAACTTGGTATGTGGTTTTTAAACATAATTTGTAGGTTTCTATCAAATTTTGGACAAAATCCGTAAAAGGGAAGTCTGTATAATAGCATACTTGTTCAACTCCATGCGCATGCGTAAATGCCTGTACAAAGAAGGGATACTCCGAAAACTTGGCAATTTTCCAAAAACCAATTCTGGCGGCGAGATTTTGTAAGGAAGCAAACATTTAGGGCGTCTCGTTTTACTTGCGTATTGGAAGCAATCTCTGCGCATGCGCAAGCTATTCAGCGAACAAGCTATTCTCCTGTTTTCTTCTCCGCACGCGGAACTTGCATTGCTAGAGTTTGATACAAAAAAATATATATTACGAAGTTTTAATACATACGTATCTGTTTGAATATGATTCTTCACCTCAATATTTTACTATCACTATAATCAACAATGAAAAACCTTCTGGGTTACAGTTGGTTCGAACTTTTTATCAACGCAGGGGGAAGGGAAATGACAAATGTTTGAAAAGTATACGAGAAAGTTTCGGGGAGGCCACTCCCGCTGGTTAAATTCCTTCTTTCTTTCCACATTAAATTGATCTAACTTCTTATTAATTCCTTCTTGAATTTTAAATTCCTTAATTTTTAAATTCCTTAAATTTTTAAATTTGACTCTTTCTTAAATATGCACAGTTTTTTTACTACTTGGATTTTCATAGTTCACTTACAAGCTTATTACTGCCCAGATATGCAGGTGATGGCCCCTGTGGAGGCCAATGGACTGCAGCTATACCGTCGAATTGTTTTTATATTAAAAATAGCTCGTAAATATATAGCATTAATTATTGGAAGAGCAAGCATACGTAATTTTCGATATTTAGGATAGGAAGACTTTTTAAGTAAAAGTAGTGTTAAGTTTATGTATTTTTAGAACTTGAATATTATATCGTCGTAGTTCAGGCAGAAGTCACTAAAGGCGGTATCTCCATACAGAACAATGGTTTCGATGGGATGGTTCCTCCTTCAATAATGTGTCCTTGGGTGTAGGGGGGGGGGGTAGATTCCCCTTCTTTACTATCTACAACCCCCAAAAAAGGGATGACAGTTGCAACGTGTAATTGCTTTCAGGCGATGCAAATAGTTTTTTTTTTTTTGCGTTTGTATTTTTGCTGTCTTTTCATTTCCGCGTTTGGCTTAGTACTCGTCGTTTGCTGCTGTTGCGTTTGTCTTCCATGCATACCAATACTTTGGTGTAGATGAAATTATGAAATTCTTTCGCATATAAGATTAATAATATACCAAAAAGAAGAAAAAAATCGCTGTTGCTCTTAATAATTAATGGAAGATTTTACTTTGGAAGTCTGATTTAATTTTCTTATTTCTAATATAATTTGAAATATTAATTGATATCACCTGATAAACCCGGGGTTACTCGAGATGGAAGAGCTTCCTAGTCTCATATCTTTAATGTAAAAATGACTTTTATATAAAATATTATAATTCACAAAATACTCTCACTGTCTGAATCTTTCTAAAAAATTAATAACGGTCAAGAATTAATTACCGCGAATGCACAGATGACACATAGTATTTGCGAACAAAATTTTAAGAAAATATTTGCAATAGTTTTGATTTCTACAGCATACAAAAAAATTGGTGTTTCAGCTTTATTTATAAAAATTATCGACATAGTTATAAGGGGGAAAAAACCAATCCCTCAAGAAACGTATAAGTAGTAAATAAAAACATAAAGGGTAGATGCTCCACTTTTGGCCACTTTACCAATTTTGGACATAATGCATTTATTTGTCCAGGAATTAGATCCATTGATTTGATATTGACCTATATACACCTTAAGCAAACTCTTCTTTAGTATTTAGAATATAATTAGTTCATTTTTCCTTAACATGCGACTCGTAAGAAAATTAAATGCATGAACATGTATCAAGTACACACAAATGTTAAGGAGCAATGTTTTGCAATCTTTCATCGTCAGACTCTCAGAAATAACTGTTAATTCTAAAATTAAATATCTATAGGTTTATGAGTTTTTTTTTTTAAATTTCCTATAGGGATGCTTTAAGTATTTGCATATAAATTCAGCCTTTCAAAAAAAATTATGCCAGTATATACAGCATGTATAGGGGAGACCGGGGTACAATGGACCACTTTTGTAAATTTTGAATGTTTATTCTCAAAGAACTGGGTTTTTTTCTTTTGCTTGAAGAAATGCATATATATTCTGTTCATATTAAGGTTTATATTACACTATCTCTAAATCTATAATTATCTATACATCTTTAATATTTATTTTTTAGTAATTAGTGACAAAGTGGACCATTGTATCCAAGGCTGGAGTATCATGGTCCACAACATGGAGTAGTATGGACCACCAGTAAATTTTTAAAAATATGTTAATACAGTTCCTTTTTTCTAATAACACAAAATATATGATAGTTGTTTATCCATGGCCTCAGTTCATACATATAATGCAAGATTAATAAATATTAAAGTTGGGAAACGACATATTAAAAGATTTTTGTGTTACCGAGTCTCCTGGTTTCTTGTGAAATTGTAGCTTCTAGAAGACTCATCATAATATTTTGACCATTTACAAAAGATTGGTCATCTATGGAAATGCTTTTATGGGACAGTACTAGCTTCTTTTTTAATTAATTTGATATAATTTAACACTTAATTTATATATAATATCCATATATACAAACTAATAGGTACATTATATTTTTAAAGAATCATACTTTTTTTGTTTAATATAACTATAATATGAGAATTAAGAATTTACTGAATGTTTATAAAATATAAACAAAAAAATGTAAAACTTTGACACGAAATTGATAAAAAAGAGTAAGAGATATTATTTTATCTGTCTTACTCTTTTTTATCAGTTGGATTCCAGAGAGCCGGCTAATCTTGAATTAAATCTATCAATCAATGCAGACTCTTTTTCCGCAGACCAAATATACTTTTTTGCATCCATGGTGATGGCGTTAACACGTTATGAAATGGCTTCTGTGTAGCCAACCTTACGAAAATCGCCGCCTAAGTTTTCCGTGACGTCACTGGCACGTCGAACCTGATTGGTTCAGTTATTCATGACAGCGATTTTCAACGGGAGCTTTTTTGCAAAACGAAAAAGATCCGACATCACTTTCCGGGCTAATAAAACCGGTTCCAAGGACCGAGAACCATGTTTGCTGTCCCAAGCCGGCGAAATATCTGGTAGTGAGATAAAGCCATAAATCCAAAAATTTTGATTTTGAGATATATATCATACCTTCATCTCCAATTTACGCTCTACAGCCTGCTAAAACTAGCTAACTTCAGTGAACTTCCGTTGTTGAGTTACAGAGATGTCCGAATTTCACGAAGTCCTATAGGCACAGGGTTGTCGTAATTTTTTTGATGAAATCCGGACACGTGGGGGGGAAGGTTAAGAATCTTGAGGGGGGGTCAAAGTATTGTATGCAATTCTTAAAGCTGCCTACCAAAGACCCTTTTTCATAACACTAGCACAGAGTTTCAGGAAGTAATATTATATATTAAGATATCAGAATGCAAAGACGATACAATTTTTACTAATATTTAGGAATTCAAAATTAAATTTTTGAAAAATATAATTCAATTCACTTGAAATCCGGACGATTGGTAACTGTATGTAGGCATTTATATTGTTAGGCAGAAATCACTAAGTCTACTTAAGAGATTTTTAGCATATTTATTGTCTATGTGCATGAGTCAGAAAAAAATTCTGAAAAATTTATTATTGATTTTTTCACAGTACTGAAATTGATATGATAATTGTTTGCCATGTAACAAGGGGATGATACCAAAAGAGTTTCATTCATGATACAAATCCCTGCCAAGTTTAATTCTGAGAATCTGAACTCGGAGAGTGATTTAGACAATAAAGTTAATTTTGCCTAGGAAAGCTGTCATTAATATAAATTTCTGTTAATGCAATAATTATTTTTTGCCACAATGACATGATAACGCATTATGTGGAGAATAGTGAAGACAACTTTTATGTAAATAGCTAATGCAATAAAATAGGCTGTAATATTAATATAAATTAGAATTAATAATATACTTTCATGTTCTAACATTGTCAAAGTATAAATTCTACTTATGAAAATAAATGAAATGAGTGCAATTAAATAATTATTACTTGTTCAAAAGAAGTCATAGACGCAGTTACATTTTGGCTGGTAAAAGTAACTCAGCCCCCCCCCCCCAAACAAAAACTTTAAATTAAGATTAATAACATATTTTTATGTGCTATAACATTGTGAATGGATAACTTGTATTACAAAAAATAAATCAAATCGAGTCTGTAAATAAATAAAGTAAATAAAATAACAATTACTCGTTCAAAAGTCATAGAAAGAGTTGATACATTTTGGCAGGCAGAAGTCATTAAGTCCACGAAAAAAAAAAAAACCCTTTTGATAGACTGCTTCAAAAGATTTGAACTTCCAATCAATTATTCCATAATATAAACCAGTTACCTGAAAAATCTCTAAACCTACTGTATGAGCTAGATATCTCAAAACTACAGTTATGGACTTCGTGATTTCTGCCTGAACTACGATGATATATAAAAAAAGTGTCATGTTTGAAGTCGGGTGTTAATAATGCTCATAAATAAACATCAAATTCAAAATAAATAGTCACTTAAACGAGAGTTTATTAGCATGAAAATCTCATAAAAGAACCATTGGCTATCCTATGATAAACCTTCGTATCATTGTCATTGTAATGTTGATATTTGCAATGTAATATTAATTTTTGTGATGCATGAACACTGCAAAACGCAGCTCATTAAAAAAGAAACCTAAAATTGTTTTTTGAATGTTTCTGCTTTTTTAGAATATTATCTCACAAAAAGCATTTTTGCAATATTTTAAAATTCGAAAGGCTCGGAGAACTTTAAAATTATCCTGTACGACTTCAATTTAATCCTTTACAGAGTGTCAAATTGTAGATTTTAAAAAATGCTCTTATTTTTGTTATTATTTCTTTCCACTATGACTCTGCATTAAGTGTTTTCAGTGATAAAAAAGGCAAAAACTCAAAGGGTTCGGCCGGGATTTGAACCCGGGACCTCTCGCACCCTAAGCGAGAATCATACCCCTAGACCACCGAACCACTGTTATCAGTCTTCAATGCTTAAATATATTCGAATAATGTTGTGCCGAGTACTTGTAAAAAATTAAAATAATTTTAGACCACATTTAATCGATGAAAGCAAACCACGTCACATTTGATTCAACTCTTGTTTTTTAATTTCATTTTATATTTAAATTGATAATATAATAACTGAAACAGAAAAATTTCCGTATTTTTCCGTTTTTTATGAGTAAATCTTGATTTGTGAAAAACCTTTTAGTTATGTTAAAAAAATAACTTTTCTTTTATTCTCAAACCAGCTGTGTAACATGCGCAATTGGGTACCCATAATTTCTTTTACTAAAATACTCAGGAAATTCAAAATAAACACAGGGCTCGGCCGGGATTTGAACCCGGGACCTCTCGCACCCAAAGCGAGAATCATACCCCTAGACCACCGAGCCACAGAAAGACTTGTTTAGTCGAAAAAGTGGTCGGTAGCAGGAAAAGAACTTTGTTCTACATTCTGAAAGTGATTCCGATTTCACTTGTCTGAATGAATACTTCCCTCTTTATCTGCATATCTAGGGGCGGGTTATCATTCAGGCAACTTCCTAGAGATCCCGTTACAATGGGGGGTGGACTATTCTTTCTTTTTTTTTTTTTTTCGTCCTTTTCAGGGTAATTTAATTTTATGTTTCCTTTAATTTACAATAACCATATACTGTATACAGGGCCGTATTACCAAATAGGCACTATAGGCCTATGGGCCCCGCAACTTTTTTCGGCAACTGAGATTATTATTTATAAATATTTTTTATGACTTTCATTTGATTAATAAGAGCTGTGTACTCGGATTTACTGAATTTAAATTCAAGTATCGTTTAAATTTCAGAAAGTTATTCTTGGGATGTTTTTCATGCTTTCTAATTCGTTAGCAGATCAATGTTTCACAAGTCAAAAATCCTGACAAACTTTGTATTAGAAATTGTTTTGAAAAAGTTTCGTAATTTATCAACCTTTTTATTTAAAAGTTTTTACCAATTTTTTTGAAGATGACCCTCAAAATAATGTTTTGTCATTTCAATTTGTCATAATGCTTGTTACTCAAAAACTGTTTATATGGAGAGAAAATTAAAATCGATAATAAAATATATGGTTTTGGAAGTTGGGGTGTTGGGCCGCGAAACTCACATTGCCTATAGGCCTTAATCAGACTCTGGATGTATATTATTCAAATTAAAATCAAGTATCGTTTAAATTTCATAACATTATTCTTAGGATTTCAATTTCGCTTACAGATCAGTCTAGTTCAATTTTCTTAGCAGTTAACTGATTGATATGAGAGTCAATATCCGTGGGAAAATTGAAACTAACTTCTTCAAATAAAAATCAATGGCAAATATATGTGACTTTCGCAATTGGAGAGGGGAAAGAGGCTCCGAAACTTGCATTACCCAGAGGCCCCTTCAACCTTAACTTGATGATGATACAAACCTTAAGATAAGAAGAAATTAGAAGCAGCAGTCAGTAGAGTTAAGCATGAGTAATCAAAAGAAAAGAAAGAAACGAACAACTAATGATCTTGTAACATAAAGTAAAGGTACAAAATGCTTTATTACTATCATTTATTAAATTTTACATTTATAAATCTGTCACTTACAAGATAATGTGTCAGTGGAATCAGGTAAAATGATTCGCGGAATTTGATTTAGAAAGAAACACACATGTCTTTAATTCTGTAATTAAAATGTACATGTACATGAGTTTATTACGTATAAGTAGTAACAGAATTTTGAACTCATATAGAACTATCAGGTTCTTTTCCTAAAAGTTATTTTGTCCATTAAAAACTTGTAACTATTGGCCACAAAAAACTTTTTAACTGACATGTCTACTACATGCAATACAGTAAGTAACTCTAAAAGACTAACAATATTTAGAGTTCAGAACTCAGGAAGGCGCAGTACCATCTAATTCTTAAAGTAAAGACAAGAAAAAACTAGAATATAAACTAGAATTTACAAATGCATAAATTTACAGTGCATCAGCTATAAATGAACACAGAGATTACATCTTAAAAATGAAAGCAATAGCACAAATAATGATATTCAAAGTAACAATAAGCTCACTAAGCACCGGTAGAAATTTCGAATACATCGAAAAATCTTCCACATTCAATATAATCGGAATAAACTAATTATTTTTGGAATTCAGGCCTGAAATGTTCGGTATTTTCGAACAAAAGCAATATGCTACTTAAATCTAAGATTAGAATTTGTGTATGTATGTATTTGCTATGCAGAAGTCTTGCATGAACATTTACATCCAAATTAAATTAGATATTAAAAAGAAAGACAATGGTACAAATAATAAGATCCAAAGTAACAATAAGTTCATTAAGCGCCGGCAGAAATTTCGAATACATCGAAAAGTCCTACACATTCAATGCAGTTTATAATCGGAAGAAACTCATTATTTTTGGGTTTCAGACCTTTTCGGTATATACAAAAAAAAGCAATATCTACTTATTTCTAAGATTAGAATTTATATATGCATGCATTTGCTATATAGAAGTCTTGCATGAACATTTACATCCAAATTAATTATTAAAAAAAAGACAATGGTACAAGCAATAAGAAACTTACGAACCAATCAGTTCCTTCTTTACGCAGCAGTCCAAGTTTTGAATATGTCGAGAATTATTATTGATCTTACAGAAATAAATTTCATTAGATTATTAAATTTACAAATCTCTCTCACGGACAACAATTCATAGATGAAATTACAAATTTTAATTGATTGCTGTGTGCAGAATATCCAAACAGAATATAATTTTCTTTAATGATGCCTCTAAAATTTAGGTATGCATGAATTAACAGCGGACACGTCATTCATGAAAAATTACATAGATGTTAAAGAAAAGAGACATTGAGTTTTAATAAGAGATTCAAGACAACTAGCATTTCACTGAACATAAAAAAAAAAGAACTGAATCAAAATTATTTTTAATGAGATGACCTACTATGATCTTTTAGCAAAAGTTAAAGTAGAGATTGAAAAGATGGAATTCTAACATGGATACAAATTAATTTTTTTTTTTTTGTGTAATACCAATGTTTCTTTTCTTTAACAAAGATTATCTTTTTTTTAAATACAAAATTAGGAGTAGGGATAGAAAAAGTTGGAATCTTACACTGGAATCAACTAGCTAATTTCAAAATAATTCAGCTTAAAGATGTTCAAGCAAAAACACAACACATCTTAAACTCTTAAATAACATTTATGGTATATTATTTCGTTCTGATAGGTACATTTTTATTTTTTTACAGTTAACTAGGTGTCCAGAATACACCTTCATTCTAGGACAGATTGACAACTGCAAGCATGAAACTTACAGTAAAATATGGATAATTTTTAGCTACTCATACTTTTTAGATAAATCAATTTCTAACTCATTTACAATGAATCTGAATTCATACGGATCCATGTTGTTTTTGAGCAAATCCAGAAGGAACCAGTCACTCGCCTGATAATTGGTATTAAGAGATTTCCGGTAACCTTTATGATAATTAACGAGAAGCTCAGGGTGGAACACAGCCTGGATTCTCCTCATCACTAAATATAAAGTTGCGTGCGTAATGATGAAGAACAATACCAGGAATCCGAAAAAAATCCAAGTTTCTATGTAGTCAATGTAAGATCCAAACACTGTCTCACCGTCATTTTCCCTTACAGCGTTCCTCATGCGGATGCCGTAACTGTTTGCACATCCGACGAAGTCACTACACCATGCTGGAAAGTTGGAGTGTGTGTCTGCCTTGAGGATATATTTATAAATCTTTTGACAGAAAATTGACTTGATAAGAAACACTTGACAAGTGGCAGAAACCAAAGTACAAAACTCTGCTACAATGCATTTAAGGAAATAAAACCCATGTGTGCCACGTGTTTCCATTAAGTATTGCGTCAGCGTTACTTCATGATACTTCTGGGATCTATTGGACAGTTGTGGAGCACTGACAAACTTGGTTAGTCTTTCGACCAGTCCGCCTTCTGTATACTCCCAGAACAATCTTGGAAAGCAGCTCAGGAATATGTTTAGACTCAGAATGGTGTACAACCAACCCAAGTTGTCGAGATAATTGGAATCCGGGCCTTGTTGAATGTGTTCAATTGAAGCGCTGTGTGAGGAAAAACTTTCTGGAAAAATGGATGAGTTCTGTAAGATCTGGTTAACATCGTCTCCTGGTAAGGCATTGTAGGATAACATCAATCCACATAAAGACATGCAAAAAAAGATGGAAAATGATGTGGTTGCAAAAGAATGCAGCCTGACTTCAAAGGAGTCAATGACAGGATATTCGCCGAAAAGTGACTTCAGATGCATTTTTCTTCCTGCAAGGAAAAATACACACATTATTAGAAATGATCATTAAGGTTTTCTCAGTGAAATGTTCATGAAATTTTAAATAAATTGGCATTTTCACATTATGTTTACAGGGGAAAAACTTTTTTAAATATGTTATGCTTTTGGGGTTGGCAGTGAAATAAATGTTAATGGAAGCTATAAAATATCCAGGGGCTGCGATTGGGGAACAAAAGTTGGAGGGCCAAAATTTATAGACATCTTAAAGTACCCGCATTATTGGCAACAGACAAAAAGTTACAAATTTAATTTAGTTTTATCGGACACCATTTTTTTCTATTTCTTAGCTTTAAGCAGCTAAAATGAAATAAAAATTTACCCCCCCCCTCGATTTTCCGGCACTATTAACAAAATATTTAAGGGGAGTCAGTACCCCCCGTACCGCCAATGTTAAATTGACCTTTCTCTATGTACCTTTTCTCACAATCTATTATAGATACATGTTTGAATTTTTTT
>BGPR01007317.1:671-28925 GCA_013235015.1 Araneus ventricosus | reverse complement strand
ACCATTAATTTTTATAAAACAAATATTTCCAATAAGTTATTTTTTCCGTCTGTGATTACTTTTTGAAAGATTTTTTTTTCTCCTAGTCTTGGCTTTTAGCTTGATAAATTAAGAAGATTTTTTTTTCTACTATTCTTTTTGCTAATTTCCTAAAACCTGAAACTGGTCATTACATAAAAATTTAAGAACTTAAGTCTGTTAAAAACTAGTATTTTTGCAATTGTAGTTTAGTATAAATAAAAATTAAACCCAAGAAAATTATCTCAATATTTTAGACAAACATCTATTTAAAAATGCTTCAGACGATGCCTTATTACATGTCGCTATACATTTTTGTTTTATATTGTATAATCATGCATTTGTATTCATCAGTAGCTTAGATTTTCGAGTCACGTTAATTTTTCGGTTAGCATCTTTATATTGTCAAATTTATAAAAAAATTGTCTATTGAAGCTACATGGCAGAGAAACTTGTCCACTTTTGATAAACTATCTCTTACTTAAATAAAAATTATTAAAAACAGACAAATGTCAATTCGCATATAAATGTTTAAAAGATTTCAAACAAGGTTGTTAAATTTTGAAAACTGCGAGTCATGAGAATCTTTGTTACACGATACTAACCGAGATCTAGTATAAAAGAAAAAAAAAGAAAAAGATTAGGTCTCATAAATTAAAGAAAATATATATGCTTACTATATTTTTATGACTAAGAAATATTATTAATAAGACATTTTTTCCCAAAGTATGTTATATTATAATGAATAATATTAAAGAGCTAAATAATTGTTTCTTTATTATCCATTTATATACAACTTCAATCGAAGGCATTTATTTTCCATGTGAATAGTTGAATTCACGATAAGTCGAATTAGCTTTCATCGTAAGTTAATACGAAATTATTTCAATGCTTTTTTCATTTCTTAGACCTTGGAATTAATACTATCATAACATAGAATAAAATGTAAAATCCAAATAAACCCCCTACTGATATTATTATTCAATTAATTCGAGTCGTTTGGATCTTAAGATATTATAGGCTATGGAATGGAGATTATAAATCTTCGCCTCAGGCTCTCCTTACAAAAAGCTACTATCGATGGCAAGATATTATAGGCCGCGCTAAACTAATGGTAAGGTCTCGAATTTGGAGCGGAGGGTTCCAGTTCGAAACCCGATTCCACCGAAGACCCGTCGTGTATTGGGTCTGACCGTCTCTTCAAGCAAAAGACGATAGCCGTCCGAATGTCATTCTGAAATTTTAAGTGTGATTGATTTTACACACGCGGCGAATTCTTTCTTCGCTAGAGTGGCTCGCCCAGATGTGTTTGGGGAAGCGGGGAGGGGAGGGGGGTGTTCTTACAATTCGGACAATGCCACCTGTCGTGGTTTTCGAGGGGAAAAGTGAATTTCCCTTATCTTTGATAGAAAAGCTCGGACGCTCCTGTATTTTGAGGTCCCTTTATTTCAATGGCCTTGGGAATTTGAGGGTTAAACCATGAACAGGTGGTTAAATGCCCTCCCGATGCTGCGGTGCGGAAGTTAGAAGCCAGCCCAGGTGTCAGACCACTTTTCGAAATTGAGAGGTCTGTCCAAAATAGCCCTCGTGTTGCTACAAAACTGGACGTTAAAATAACTGAACTACTAACTTAAGCTTTCTACGCCCTTAAAATTGTTAATAAAAATGGCCGGGAGGGCGTGATAATTGAGGGTACCCAGAATGTACGAGATTAAGATTAATTAAGAAAGAACAAGGGGTATGGGAGGAAATGAAAGCTGGTGAACAGGGGAGAGGTTCAAACTGCATACTTCATTCTTCTCACTATAGAACGAAGTTAAACGGAAAACACTCCGTATTGTGGAAATATATGAAAAGTCAAGAAGAGAATACTCCCTCTAGTGAGAGTGAAGTGTTACACCTGTACTGTCGTCTCCTGAAACATACTGTCATATACCAGATATTATTTCCGTTAAATTTTCTTCGTATAATTTTTGTCTCTCTTTAAATCGCATTTGTCTTATGCTTTTTAAACGCCACTGCTTTTCAAACATATATTTGACTCGTTTTTTAGGTGCATTATGTTACAAGGGAATTTCGTATGAGCCTGCATTAAAAACATTATAAATTCGGAAGGAAACTTTAAAAGCAAGGATGTTTGCAGAAATGTTTTGTTACTTGTCCGCTAAATAACATTATTTGTTTATGCGTTCTTTTCCGAATGTGAAATACTGAACGAACTTTAAGAGTTAGGCATGTTTTCCCCTTTCTTGCGCTTCCACATAAGGAAGCAGCTTGCAACAGGTGGTCATAAGCTTGTGTTTTCAATGCTTTTCAACCAAACCTTCTTCCAGTACCTTCACCTTTTGTAAGGGAAATGTTAGAAGGAAAAAGCGGATCCTATCATCCACAATTCGCAGATGCCAAAATAATTGCCACCTTCCCAAGTCCCCTCAGGTGAAAATGTGACAAAAATACAAAGAAATTCTATAGCAGGCAAAAGCAACCTTCAGTCAGGGATTTAGTGATAGAGCAGCTTCACTGCAAATGACATTTGAAACCCTGCTGAGAAAGAAGAAAACGTGAAGGAATTTTCTACCTGCATTAGAAGAATGATCCAAGGAAATACAAAAGGACACTCCTTTGAAGTCGTGAGCACAGCGCTCATGGTCAGTGGGGGTACTTATTTGAAAGATAACTTGTCTTTTCGGATTTCTATCAAAATGACAAGAATCCCGTACTTTCGTTCTATAAAAAATTTCGGAAAAAGGGGTACCAATCCGTGACCCACGGGAAGAGATGACCAAGCAGGAACAATAAGTTGAAAACCAGGATCCGTGACTTCTCATCAATTTATCATTGCCCCTAACGGTCCTACACACACAATCCTACTAACGGTTATAGTGGCTATACTCTAAAATGAATTTTTAAACTCTTGCGGTTATCAGGCATTGAAAATAGCTTGGTAACAATTCCTGACTTCATTGAATAAATAAGTTTTTGGATTTTTAAGTTGATATAAAAATCATTTCCTTACGAGTTATCTTCTTGAAACATATAAATTACAAAATAAAAAAGAAAAGACAAAGCAGTGTCGGCGAACCGGGGACGGTTACCCCTCACTTTTTGCTAGGGGTAACCGGGGGGGGCAATTAAATTTCCATTTTATTTGTCAAGTTTCAACTGTTACCTTTTACTTCTCCGTCCCAATTTACTCAGAGCATCTCAAACTTACCATTTTATTGCATTTTTTTAAAAATTTTACTGCTTTGGGTGCGAGAGGTCACGGGTTCAAATCCCGGTCGAGCCCTTCGCGCATTCTCCGTCTGTTTAAGAAAGGGTATACAATCTCAAACTTACCATTTTATTGCAAAATTTTTTAATATTATGTTCCCATGGCGCCCCTTAAGCCTGATGCTCGGGATATATATACCTCCCTGGCCCCCCCCCCCGGTCACTATGCCGCTGCTTGATTCTTCTGCCTTGGCTTCGTCTAGCTCGATTGCATCAGCCACTGCATTCTGTGTGTAGTGATTTTTACGTCACGCAATTTATAGAAAGAATGCCAGCCTAAAAACATTCCAATAAAAAAAAATTTGAAATTTATTAAAGTATTTATTAGACATAAACCGAAAAATCTAATATTTATTTTTGATCAGTCGCACGAAAGCTTTATTAAAATGCTCGTACTAATTATTCACCATCTTGCTAGTTGGTTTCACGCGGTTATCTAAAGGAAAATAAGCTCTATAAAAGAAACTAATTTGGAGAATACATTAAAATTAAAGAAAAAATCGTGTAGAAATAAAATTGGCGCCATGGAAAAGCTAATTATTTTCAATTTGGAAGTGGTGTAACAGTTTTTGTGCCATAATCTACTTCGAAGTGATTAAAGAAAAGCATTAAAACTTCGATGCATTTTTAATTAATTAAAAATCTAATTAAAATTTTGAAAAACCCTTTCTTAGTAAGCAACTAATACCCGGAAGGAACTTACGAAGAAAAGGCAGTACTTATTACGGACGTATTGAACTAGCAATTTGTCACCCTTACAATACTAGTAATTTGTCATTGTCTGGTGTTATGTTTAATTTTAGAAAATACTAGCTGATATACCCGATGTTGATCGAGATGAAAATATTTTAAAGTCTATGAACTAGTAAAAATTCAAACTTGACTGAACAGTTTTTCGCATCAGCATCTTTCGCTCATTTTCGTCTGACCTTTTGGCTCCACATTTCCTACTACGTCTACAACAGAAGCTCTTTGATATCATGGTTTTTATTACCACCATCCAAAGTACCATTCTCTTCTTTTTGGTTCTATGATCCTGATCGGATAAACACCCGACACTGTTCCTTCTTTTTCTCTTTAGATCCCCTCCCTTCGGAACCGGACTAAATAACCTTGAATGACTCTACACACTCATTAGGAGCATTTAAAATTTTGTGAACATTAAATGAAGCATCGCATAAGGAATTTATAAACTTTCATCATTGGATTGCTGTGCAAACATATTGAAAGACGTACATGCTACGAAATAAAAGTGGAAATAAAAATTCTGTCTTTCCGTTAATTTTCAAAGAAAGCAATGTTTTTTTATAACTTTAACGGGGGCAAAAACACGGGAATGAAAAATTCGGTTTGAATTTAATTACAATAATAGAAAGCTTTGTTACAAATTGTATTTGAAATGAATTTCGAAAAGTTTATTAAAATTGAGGGAAAAGAACGTGTGCCATTTAAATTCAGATCAGTTAAAAGAAAATTTTCTGCTCATTAAGATGGTATATAAATCATCTTCTTGCAATATATATTTCAGAAGTTATTGGCGAAAAACTCATAGAAAAACGCCGAAAATTGGGTTATCTTTTATTATTTAATTAAATATTTTAAGAAGTAATAATTTTTGAAAGTTGAAAAAAGCACAGTTGATCTAGAAATGGTCCCCAAAATGGCATGCGCAAATTTCATGTCCATGCTGTTCACAGATTAGGAAGAATTCTTGTGACAGATATACCAGTAAATCATTTTTTTTTTCCCCTCCCTAGTTCTTCTCCCTTCCATAGGAACCGGACTAAGTAACCTTGAAAGGCTTTCCTCCCTAGAAAGTAACTACCGGAAATAAGAATGTCCGAAGAACATATTTTCTTATATTAATTTTAACACTGGCAGAAGCACGTGTATAAAGCATTTCATGAAATGATAATTTGGTTTGAATTTAATTTTATAACATTAGAAAGCTTTGTTACATATTGTGTTTAAAATGAATTTTGAAATGTTAATTATAATTAGAGAAAAAGTTTCACCCTAACGGAAGCAGTATCATTAAAAATATAATTTTTCGCTTATTAAGATGGTGTAAAAAATAATTGTCGTCCAATAAATATTTCAGAAGTTATTGGCAAGAAACGTCTAAGCATAAGACTTAACAGTGACTAATTTTCGATATTTAATGAAATATCATAAGAACTTATTAATTAATACAATCGAACCGCGATATAGCGAACCCTCGGTTACAGCGAACCTTTTACACGGTTCCAACTGAAGCCCTATGTTAATAATGTATTTTGATACGTTTACAACGAACAGCAAATGCTAGAGACTCGGTTAGCGAACTGAAAAATTCTAAAACTTCAAACTTTCACTTGCCCAAAGGGACATTCTTTACTAATTGTGCTCAAGTCAACCCAACTTCTACAAGAGTCACCCCTTTTGCATGAAATAATCTGGTCCAGAGACCACATTCCTAGCCTATTGTAACTTTGCTAGAGTCGCTGCTAACCCCGTAAGTGGGACAAAGGAACAATAGGCAAGACTCTTTACAGTTTCTATCTCCCCTCGGTGGATACCTGGCCTGGTGTCAACCAGGGAAGCTGGTCAGCTGGGGAAGTGAGTGAGGAAGATATCCTGGCATTAGTAAATGCAAAAAAAAAAAACTCTATTGTAGATCCGTCTTCAGATGTGGGGACTTCAATTGCAAATTCAAAAGCAGCTACAAACGTTTTGAACAATTGTTTTGCCACAGAAAACATCTACGAACATATTGTGCACCTGTTTAAAATAGTGGATAAACAAATTGACGAGTTGTATATAAAATCGAAAACTTTTCAACCAAAAATAACATCTTTTTTCAATGTAGTGGAATTAGCAAATAAGTTAAAAAAAGATAAATGCTTAGTTTGTTTATTATTGAGTATATTATATAATACTTTATTTTCCCTAATTACTAATGAAAATGTTAGGTTATTAAAAAGTTTATCATAGAAGTAGTATCTTAGCATGTTGGAACATTTTTCTTTTTTTCGCAAATGCGGATACAGCGAACCTCGGTTAAAACGAACTTCTGAGTCGGTCCGTTATAACGGGGTTTGACTGTAATTCTGAAAGTTGAAAATAGCGCAGTTGACTTAGAAATGTACCCCAGAAAATCATGTGCAAATTTCATGTCGCTACCGTTTAGGAGGAGCTCTTGTGACCGACAGACACATATATTTTCTGTTTTATATTATAGATTGCATAGAAAATGTTTATTAACCATGGGGAGTGTCATCTCTTCGATTTTCTGTCACATTTCCGCTTTATTCCGCGGATTTTGAGTTCAACATTTTCGTTTAGTGAAGAAAATGGAGTGTGCATTTGGGAACAGTACCTCTTAGCGTTGATGGATTTCGTCCAAAATTATAAAAAAACTCTACGATTTTGGTGTAAAGACGCTATAAGAAATTTCACATTTTTACTTCATTCCACTATAGAGTTATCGCTCTCGCACGAATTGTAGTATTTCGTTCTTCCTCTGGTGTAGTGTGGAAGTTTAGAAAGTGAGTTACCGGTAAGATGTGGGCTTCGTCGTCTGATTGTGGTTTATTTAACATTACGATTAACTTATATCGATTATTTATATTTTAGTTTAAATTATATCGGTATTAGTCACTTGTTTGAGAATAAAAGTTATTAAGATCCTTAGCATTTTCCCACGGAAGCATTGACTGATTGTTATAAGTCAGAGGTTGTCAATGCGCTAAAGCCACATCAAATCATATAGACACCGATAAAGTTTACAATACTGCAGCCTTTCCAGCGCTTGTGCGCAAAGGAAACTACTTAATGACTTAGCGCTAATGCGGCTGAGCGCAATTTCCACAGTACCATAGTTACAAGGTGCATCCCAAAATATTTATGGGGCAGCTTCAAAACTGGCCTTAAACTAATAAAATCGTCGCAATCCCTTTTAGGTCAAGAAGAAGAAAAAGGAAGTAAGAAAAAAAAAAGAATAGATAGATGACAATGGAAAAGAAAATTCCTTCAATGTAGTTTTTGGTAAATTTCAATTGAATGACTTGAAGTGATTGTTAATAGAAGCCGAAAAAAAAAAGAGACAGATATACTAGTGGTATAGTGAAGAGAGGAAGGGAAGAGGGTATACATGCCCGGGCACCAGTCTAGAGAGGCACCTCGAAGTTGAAATATTTCACTTTTAAAAGTCAAATATGACGAGTGGGGGAAAGTTTACCCTGAGGATTATTTATGGTAATCACTGGCCATATTATACTGTTAATTCCAATGGTAACCAACGACAAGTAAATAGACCTCACTGATGTTAATGGCAAAAAAGAAAAATCGCGAAACGAAAAAAATTGACACAGTTATAATTGCTTACAGAATAGCGTTTCCTACTGCGAATTAGTTTTTAAATTGGAGAAGATTGTTCGTGGCTCGGTGGTCTAGGGGTATGATTCTCGCTTTGGGTGCGAGAGGTCCCGGGTTCAAATCCCGGCCGAGCCCTTCGCCTTTTTTGCATTTTCCGTCTGTTTAAGAACAGGTATACAATTTTGTATGCGTTTTAGAAACAAAAAAATAAAATAAAATAAATCGATTCGCGCGTGAAATAGTTTATTCGTGAGCATAACTAAAGAAAAAAATGAAATTGAAAATTTTTATCAATTAAAATACAAATGAATAAAAAATAAACTCTGAAATGTTTCTTTTCTGATGAAGTGTGTCATATGGTGCGGTCGGTTAGCTGAAAGAAATTTCACTTTTGGCCGAAACCATGCCCTTTGAGGTATAATTACCACACCATTTATTGAATATGAAACACTCGACATCACAAGTTTTAGAGCCCCTGTTGGTCTGTAATGACGTCCTCAAAATGAGGGCCAGTGACATTTTTTTTTAAATTATGCTCTTGTTATTTATCTTAAATTTGATTGTTTTCTGGTCCAAAAGATTAAATATATCAATTGAGAGCATAACAGGGACAATTCGTGCCTGAGTGTTTATTATCTTTGGTCAGCAATGAGGTCATCAAAATGATGATCTAGTGAAAAATTGTTTTCGGGTTTAGTTAGGTATTATGTAGTCTTCTATTGATGCAGAACGAGAGAAAATTTGGGACAGAACTCGTAATATTGAGCCGTAATCAGATGACGAGAACGACACAGTAGCCGGCTTGCCCAAACTTTCGCGACACACCCGCGAACAACCCCGGGCGTCAGATTTGGCGTGCACCACACACCTCGCCTCTATGTGTGTAAGATGTGACGAGCGAACGACCCCCAGACGACAATTATAAGGTAAAAAGCTTCCTTCCTTTTCTATACTTTTTAATTGTTGTATGAATGAATGTTTTTGAAAGGACGCATGAACCAGTTATCTAATGTGAATAATCTAATATTCTCGGTTGTTATATTTTAATTTATGTTTAAACCAATCTTTCTAGTTAGGACCATTGGCAATTAGATTGAGGACCTCTGAGTCCAAGCGCCCAGTGTAAACCAATTCATCCCTGGCGTGTGTTTGGTGTACGTCAAATAAGCGAGGGACATATACAAGATACAAGTCACGGCAGAATCGGGTTGCGAACATAGAACCCTCCGGTTCTGAAGCTGAGATCTTACCACCACACTACCGAAGCTCTAAATGTTTTTTAAAACTCTGTTATTGTTTCAGATTGTTTATTTTGCATATTCTAATATTCTGCTGCTACAAAAGATGAAATATGGCATTTAAACACTACAGCTGGCATTCAGGTAAATGAGAACATGAATATTTTAGAATAAAGCAGAGACATAAACATCTCAAGCTGCCGATATCCTGCAATAATATCTTATGTTGGGAATGGTAATAGAGCATCTGCCATTACTTATAATTTCTACCTATGTAGGCCCTTCATTCTGTGCAAATAATGGGCTCCATACGAGAACCATTATTTGAGAACAAAAGATAAATCAAACACAAATCATGGAACATTTTTTTTTATTCAAATCATGCTTTTAACAGTACACAAATTAGCACTTGTTCCACTGTCAGTAATGGAAGTATTCTATGAAACAAACACTTCAATTCACAATGCAATAATAGAGGTTAATGCACAATTTCCTCTTGTTCGAAACACATCAGGCACTTTGTTTTGGGTGGATATTTAAAGAAACGTACAGAATGAAATACGTTGTGCTCTCTAACACTGTGCAGCAGTCATTTCTTCATATAAATATAATATTTAATATCGTTAAATTTTAAATTTGAATAAAACTTTTATGGTTTGAAAGGTGCAGAGGGAAAATATCTGATGAAAACAACGAAATGTGCAATTTATAGGTAAATATTTCAAATATAAATACAGCAAAACACAGTTTATAGGACACAAATCTTCGGTTATGCGTCACTACCTCTTGTTCTAAAATGTAAAATTTCTCTTTTTCTAGAGCGGGAATTGAGAAAGATATCATGATTTCGGAATTATTCGCAATTGATGAATTAATAGAAGGAAAATTGTTTGGCGCTAATGTAATCCATTGAAAAAAAATTTATTATTGATCTCCATACTTCGCAGTATTATACTAGTACTTACTATCTTTAAAATTGATACTTTTAAATGAATTTGCATTCATAGAATTTAATTTCTAACAATAAAATCTATTAATTGAAATTTGTAGTATAGGTCTTTTTATTTATACGTCGTCTTACGGTATAAACGGTTACTATACCAAGCACACTTTACATATTTGATGGCCAAAATGGCCTGGGATTAAAAATGAGACGGAACTTTTAGAAACGTTTGGGATGCGTAACTGGCAATAAAATTACAAAACGACATTTCCTTAAATCAGACGATGTAACTCAATTGATGTGTCTAGAAAAATGACTAACTACTAATATAGCCACACACCATTGAGACCCCTACAAAGACTATTTTTAAGGGTTTTCGTTTTGTTCTATGATTTGAAAATTTTAGAATAATTTAAATTTTGCAATTATATTTTAAGAAATTTGACTGATATCCTTTATTTCTTGAATATCCACAAAAAGGAATTAAAAGGTATAAGACAATGCATAAAAAACAGCGTTTCAGGAACCCGTAAAAAAAAATAAACTCTTCTTTTCAATTGAACTTATTTAGAATTTTAATAAATTTCAGAATAAACTGTAAGCACTGAAACTGTTTTCATACAAATTTCTAAAAAAGTAACCACATTAAGAATACAGTGTCTCGGTTAATTTCATTTTCCTTCAATAAATAATAGAAGAAAAAACACAATCATTTCAGACAGTTTGTTGTATGTA
The DNA here is from genome assembly GCA_013235015.1 of Araneus ventricosus. NCBI lineage: Eukaryota > Metazoa > Arthropoda > Arachnida > Araneae > Araneidae > Araneus > Araneus ventricosus. The sequence goes on along the minus strand of BGPR01007317.1, from coordinate 18,362 downwards.
AATAATTTCAGTCCAGAAATGAACAATATTCATAAACACATTTTTTTTTGTTGCAAATGAACAATGTTCATCAGTTTAAGGATTTATAGGTGACATACAATTATGCGAGGCAGTTTTCCAGTTTCCACTTGAAATCTGTAGATGATGCCGATGAAAATATTTAAAAATCATGATGATATGACAAACTCGAATAACATTTTCTTTTGCGCGCGTCATCATCAAAAAATTAGTTTTAGTATCTCGAATATAAAATATTAAAATTTAAAAGTAATTTTTAATAAAATGGTTAAAAAATTTACAAAACTTTTTAAACACAATTTCTAATACAAAAATATACAATGTATCACATTAGCCAATATCGTGGAATAGTGATACATTGTTCTGCTGAAGAATTTGAGAACATGAAAAAAATCCCAAGAATAACGTTCTGAAATGTAAGCGATATTTCATTTTAATTTCAATAAGTCCGAGTACACAGCTCTTATAAATTAATTGAAAGCGTTGAAAACATTTAAAAAAAAATAATTAATAATAATTTGCCTACATTGCCTGTTTAGTAATCCGACACTGAAAGTACTATGGACATCTCCAGAAGTTGGTTCCTTGAACATTGATCTAGATTTTGATGGAAATGTCATTGCTTGGACGTTTATATTGGTGGTTATCATGCTTTCTCTAAAACAAGATAGTATTTAACAAGGAATATAAAGTTATTTACAATTAAAACCACCTAGCAGTTTAATCCGCTAGAATCTATTTCTAAGTAAAGGCTTGGCATTCCAACCTGAGCAGTATAACATGGAGAATTCATGAACATAAAGGCTATTTTAAATTTATAAAATTAAATTGGATTGAATTTCATAGATGATCCAGTTTCATTATCAAATTATATAAATGGCGATTTTTTGCAGTAACTGTAACATATTTCAAACTCGAGAATAAAAATTCAAAGCAAAAATATCTTACAAACTTTTCTCGTACAGTATAAATAGTTAAATACAAAGACATACTGTTTAAAATCAAAACTGGTCAAAAAATTAAAAGAAGTAAATCAGTCACTCTTTGGCAAAAAATTTACATAAAATGATCAGCGACATTTCATTAATAGTATGACAATCCAATTTTATTCAGAATCATTAACAATTAAAGGAAAAGTTCATGTTATGTCATCTCTTCTACTAGATTCTTTCTATTTCTGAAAATTACACGGCAGTCAATATTCATTAAAAGAACTATTGCGCAAACTAGCTGGACACAAATGTAAAACCATAAATCAAAGTCTTCTAGAAAAGACACGCCGTTTCTGGAGATGATCACATAATGTACAACAAGGTGGCATCATCGTACTTCTGGCCACTTTAAAATTGAGGATTTGACAATATACATTGCAGCAAAAAAAAATGATAATGAAATTTTTTTTTAAAAAAAAGGCCTAAAGGTTAAGAGAGTCATTGTGTAAACTTTGTGTTTTTCTTTTTTTTTCTTGTAATTACATTTACTTAGCAGTCACTTCTGGGCCCATAGATCCACTGGGAGGCCCCAATGGGTGTATGCCTACTGAAACAGGCGAATTTACGCTATGAGCCTCGGACTAACTGTTTAAGGAATCACTGCCACGTCTTTCCCGTATGGGTTCGCAAATGCCGTTGCAGTTCCTCGGACCCCGCGAATTGTCTGCCGCAAAACAACCAACCGCACACGAATGGCTTCTGGCCTGTGTGCCACTGAAGGTGAGCCTTCAAGTGGGACGTTTTACTGTAGACTTTGCCGCAGCCTGGAATGCGACAGATGTGGATGTTCTTTCGTAAGCCCAGCCGCTCGGCCTCCTGGCAGCTGGGGCAGTCGCAAGTCTCCCTGTCGCTGTAGGGAGGCGGCATGTCAGGCAAAGAGTGTTGACTGAGGGCGAAGAGCCCAGACACAGAGGGCCCTTTAGCTGTTGGAAGCATCGACTTGTAGTAGTCCAGCGACATATGCTGGCCGGCCGACAGGAGTGGATCCGTATAAATGGTTGACAGGCTGGGGCGAAAATCAGAAGTTGGATAGTTGGTGGGCAGCTGAGAATGGAGACCAGATGCTGACCCCGACATATCCAGACCGGCTCCAGACGCCGTGTGCATGTCCCGCCATGTAGTAGTGTTTAAGCTGTTCACAGAAGACACCCCTGTCTTGATGGGTCCGTGTGGTCCGCCGGCGACAGTCATGTTGGATGGACAGTTCTCGTATAGGTGCGAGGCGTCTTTGGAGTGCATGGTATCCAAATGGGGGGAATCTTCGTGCACCTTGCCGATAAGTGATCCTTGGCCACCTTCTCTTTGAGATGATGTGACAGCGGCTCCTGGATAGAGTGAGTTTTCTCCGTCACGGGAAGTCGAATTGCATGCAGAGGTGACAGTAGGTCGTTGGTAGTTGAGGTGCGATGGTGCACTGCTGTTGGTGAGCGTCGTTACCTGATGAGAGACCAGAGGATGAGAGATGGGAGATGAGGTGGGTTGAGTTCCTCTCTCCACTGCTGCATCTCCCAGACGTGGAAGACTCTTGCTGGAGAGCTTGTTGCATTTTTCAGCGGGCCTAGCAATTGGCGTATCTCCCTTTCGAGGATGGTCCTGTAGAGATGAAAAATAATTGGCTCAGAATCCACAGAGAAGATTCAGTTTAAAAAATGTGTTTTAAACAAATCTCTGCAATTGTCACTACGTGTATGAAAATCAATTTTAAAATGCAGATCGGTGCAAACGTATATTCTATTCAGGCATATAATGGGTCGAATTCTAGCATATCGTGGCTTAACAAGCAACACCACCCATCTTAATTTTTTGAAACTAGCTAATCCTGCGCAGAGCATCTGCGCTCCGTTACTATGCACACCATGCATTTTTGACCAGATCAGCGCATTCTTCTGATGCTTCAGCTCGCCAAAAATACAGCGAGCGTCAACCATCATCAGGAAAGAAGCTGAGCTAGGATGTCGATTCAGTGCTCCAAGAAAATTCGCCACAAGAAACACGAGCATTCTCATAAAATTTTAAAAAGGAAGATTTTTAAAAAATAATAAAACTGTTAATTTCTTTTTTTAATTCCTTGACAATTTAGATATTCTGCAAAAGATGTAATAATTTAAATTTTAGAACCAATATTACTTGACGAAGATCAGCTACAGATGGCGTCATTGTGTAGTAATCAACAAAATATTCCAACCCTTCAGGTGTTCGCTTCATCTCCCGACAAGGTGGCAAAGGATCCTCAAGCCTGTAATTATCATAAAAAAAAATTAAACTTGCATGTACATACATACAGTTTTGTATCAGCACAGTATTCTCACTATTTAGAAATAATCTCTGAGTTAATAATAAGAAAAATGAATATCCTATTGATAGAACACCAATACAAATTTCCCTTCCAGACAGTCAGTTATTCTGATCAACCCTTTCCGGAAAGATTTAATCATGGAATTATGACTGTACAGCATGAAAACCAATGACGAGCTGCACTCATCATTTTACCAGAAGGGGTTTATCATGGAGAAAAAACATTTATCTTGGAGAAAACAATGAGCTAAACTTCATTTTAAGAACAGGGGTGGCGCCAGAGGGGGGGACGAGAGGCAGCCCCCCCCGGCGGAGAAAAATTTTTATGGGGTATTCAACTGTAGTTGATAAATAATAATCTGGCGAATATTTGAGACCAACTTCATTACACAGTCCTTCCGTACAGCAGGTCGTGGCCCTCTGTCGGGCAAATCGAGCCCCCCGTCGGGCAAACTCTAGCGTCATTCCTGTTTAATAAGCAACTGAATTTTAATATCTGATTTTGTGTTGTGACTTTTAAGGAGTTATGTAAACAAATATAATTAGCCATTCTGAAGTTATCCATGAACAGATTTTACAACTTGGATGGTAGGAGTTAAAGAAGAAAAGAGTTCCAGGGTTTTCATGCTAGCCAAAATACAGCTATACAAACAGTTATACAATTACTCAACACAGAAAGAATAAAACCAAACTAAAGAGTTAAACGTGAAGCACCCAGTTTCACAAAATCTTCAGTGCACATATAAACACTTCATGGTAGAACATGCACCATTCTTTTGTATTAGAAGTCTTTCACAATACAAAAGAAATGCTACCTGTTTGTTTCCATTAACTGTCCCATACACTAAATACATACCTCTCATCTCTGAATAACAATACAACTTTAAGCTACTTTTTGATCAGAAATAAACATGTCTGGACTAAAAATTCAATTTAGCTTACCCAATTTGCATTCTCTGTTTTACACTATACACTTTAGCATGCAAACATAATATTTATATTATAGATTATAGCATTACTTCCCCATTCATTTTGAAGAATATTATATTACTAGCAGCACCTTCACGGCGTTTCCTGTGACATCACGAATTTCAACAAAATTTTTTAAAAGAGGGCCACAATCTTCAGCTTCAGGTTTAAACTTTGAAGCCACATTATGAAAATAGATCCTTGAGGTAATATTTAATTTTTTTCAGTTTCAGCGAAAGTACACGCAAGATTAACATGTCTTCTGTAACTAAAGACATCAGCCTTCAAAAAGTATAAAAACAAACAAATTAAAAGCATGATCTCTCGACGCGACGACAGACGGTACGATCGTACTGAAAAATCTCGTTGAAAGCGAAGGAATTATGACGTTATGAGAAAAAAAATTAATTATAATTCAACCATAATAGATGTTTTAACCGTTCTTGTTTTTAATAAAGGAGAAATGTTCCAGTTATTACCTAAAAAGATTGAAAATGATAGCATCATTAGAACGTCGGTCATTAAAAATATTAGCAGAAAGTGACACTATTTAGAAATTTCTCAAAATTCAGTAAATTAAGTTAGAAATTTAAAAAAAAACTTCATTAGAACGAAAATTGTTTGTTCTATCTGATGGTGCATTGATTGTTTTTCAACGATCATTATAAAAGATACTACAGCCATACAACCCAAAACATTAAATAAAAAATTTTCGAGATAAAATTTTAAAATTCGGGCTTCGAGGTGCATTGAGTCACCATTACGACTACCTGTGTTCCAAATTTTATGGCTGAAAGTGCGGTAGATTCGTCTGGACATCGCGCGCTCGCACACACACACAAACATTGCCTTTTATAAGTATAGATTTAACTATTCAGTGAAACAGTGATGGCTTTGCAGCAATGAGTAAAAGAGTTTTAAAAAGTAAAATTAGTCTTTAACATGATGAATTAAAAGCAGTACTACAATAATTGCAGTTAAGAAATATTCTTAACTGGATTATAATGTTTTTCAAATAATTACTCGAAAACAATTACATTTAGGCGTTTGTTTCAATTTTTGAGCTCAAGTTTGTTGCATTATAAAGCAACGCAGAGCAAATTATAATTATCATTTGCATTAAAAGTTGTAGAATCATGACAATTATACATTATTAATTACAGAAGACAGTACTCTTTTTGGAAAAGTATGCATTTTTAATTAAATGTATTTTGAAAAGTGATGCATTTGAAATGCAGAATATTGTTAAGATGCAGACAACAGATATGGCAAAAACTCTGTGTCTGGGCACAAAAATACCAGCATTTTCAAGAAGAATTATAATTTAGCTAATAAAGTTGAGGACACCATCTATGAGAATGATTTAAATAAATATCAAGTTGTTGAAAACTAATGTACAATATCATTAGAGTGAGAACAGATAAGTCCAAAAGAGCATTACAATAATTTGTTTTTTAAATGCATTATGCAGTGTTTTCCAAATAATTTTTTGTAGGCAAGATGGTCATCTGCTGCAGTTATTTTGAGCTAAAGTATTATCCGCATTAAGTTGTACCTATTGGATACAGAAATCTACTCAGAAATGTTTTTCTTACCTTTGAATTCGAGGATCTTCCCACTGAGTAGTTATGTTCTTATGATTGGCAAAGTACACTCTACCATAAGGATGTTTAAATTTCTCTGCAAGTCAGAATTCAACATTATGAAAAAATAATAACAGAAAATAAAAGGAAATTTAGTTTTGAATTTTTTTTTTTTTACTTTTAAAAACAGGGAAAATTTTATGACATCAAATATTATAATAATAATACAGTTACACTGATAATGATAAAAAATGTGAATGACCTTTTTCATAATTATAATTCGTTTTTTTTTTCATTTGAAAAATGATGAGTGAATTTTCACAGAAAAAGGTGTTTATCTATCAACAGAACTATAGATTGAGTTTGTTACAGGAAGAATCATTCTATTATCATCACATGATTCTCTCATGCCAATAAACATTTACAAAAAATGACAGGAGCTTGCTAAATTGTTCTTTCAACCAAGTTCAACTTTAATTGACATTAATGTCAGTGTCTACCATCGAACAATATTCTAAAATAGAGCAATTTAGGAAGCATTAAAAAGAGAAAATCATTAATAGGTTAATCATGACACACAATCATTTCATTACAGAAATTTAACTGAAACATTTCTTATCAAAAAATTAATAAGACGAATTTCCATTACATACCACTATAAGTGGTAGGATTGGCATACATGTGACCACAGCAAGGTGCAAGGTTGCATATATTTGGCAATGATTAAATATAAGAATAGGAAAATAAGAGAAAATTATAAAACAGAAAAAAAATCAAGACAGATTTCTTGGAAACTGTAAATATCAGATGTAGAAAAACAATTGAGAATTTCACATATTAAAACAAATGAAAATAAATTATCATTATCATACCCCATCCCTCAGGCAGTGGACCAACAGGATGATCATCTTCAACTTGTACAGGTGTCTGTATAAAAACACATAAATTAAATTTTAACATGTTACAATCAAAGCAAGCTCAAAACATGATACATAATAAGAGTTGCCATAACTGTCAAGCATTGATACCGGACGTTTAAGTGCTAAATAAATAAAACATGAAAAATTGAGTTGGTAATGGTCTATTTTACTCTGATAAAAAATAAATCAAGTTTAAGCAATCTAATAAAATGAACACCTAGAATAATAATAAAGATGCCATATTTTAAGATTTATTTTATTTTCTTGATTATCAGAGGTCGATCCAGGTTTTTTTTAGGGGCCCATTTTTTTGTGAAAAAAAAAATTGTGTGGGAAAAAAAATTATTTTTGTGAAAAATAAAAATATTTTTGGGAATTTTTGTTTTTTATCATGTAAAACCTTCAATTTTTAGCAGTCATATTTCTATACTTAAAGTTTAATATCAAAAGTGTTTCATTGAATCAAATACATGCGGTAATTTGATATAATACCGAAAAAAAAATGCTCGTATATATATTTTGTGCAATGCCTCATTCAAAAAATTCTTTAAAAGAGTCAGATTAAAAAAAAACAATAGTGGTTTATTGTTAAAAATATGTGGCAACATTGTAACTTTCTGTTAACAAAACACTTAATTATGCATCTTCACTTTTAAAATCGATTTGATATAGAAAAGGAAGGATACCTAATATTGAGCAAATTTTCGAGAATCGTTGTTTAGCCGTGGAAAAATTTTTTAAAAGGGATCATTTTTATAACATAAAATTTTGTGAAGCGGCCGTTTTTATGAATTTGAGTTTTGTGAAGGGGCCATCTTTATGAAGTGGAATTTTGTGAAGGGGCTGCAAAACGGCCCCAATTTTCCCCTGGATCGACACATGATTATATCATTTTCTTCTTTCACGTAATTATAAAATTGAGCGCAGGTCATTTTAAAATTATGATGACAAATTAAAATTGCCTGAATTGTCTCCACTGACGAATAGAATCTCAGTGTTGCCAATATCGATGTTTTTTATTTGTAAATAGTCTAGGGAGAAAATGGGACTGAATACGGTGACAGTCCCGTATACACGGGACACATGGCAACCCTATACATAATGTATAATTTGTGAAATGAACTTCTGGTGATGCATCTGCCTGCTGAGGTTTTATCCTCCACATTATTCAAATAGAGATTGTTTTTCTTCTCATAATGATTATTGTCACATAAGATCATAAATTATTATTTTTTTATTTTGACGCTGCTATCATCATGATTGCTAAAGTTAAGTTTAGAATTATTCTGGAATAAAAACCGCTTGTTACCATTATCTGTAATTGAAACTCAACACCAGTGTGTTAATTTGACTTTCCCAGACTCAGTTGGAATTCCCTCTGATCTTTCGAATTCTTTCTATTCGGATACAAATATTTAAATCAGGTAAATCTACCTGATTGTCTCGAGGTCAGCCGAACATCATGAGATGTAAAAGAGATGTCAAAGTTCTGATGTCACCGTGTAGGTAAGCTGCGTCACAATTAAGCGCGCATGTGCAGACGTCTTCAGAACAGACCAGAGAGTCGTATGGCAACGGCAAATGGTTACCTTGGTAACGCCTCTGACGTTTGCGCATGCGCAACCAATCGAGACGTATGCTGATCTGCACGTTGACGTCAATTCCAACAACTCCATATGAAAACACCTTTTAAACAATAAAAACATCAAGAGACATTAAAAATAGATACAATGACAAATATATATATATATATATATATATTAGTTTAAAATGAATAGAATGACTGGAATTTCCGCAACTTGTCTCACGCGTTCTAGTTTAAAATTTATTTAGCTAATTTTTTTCTCCTCATTAGCTGAAAAAAATCGTCCAGTTTTCGGAGGTTTCCGAATTTTAGAAGTCCGGACTTTTGAGGTCGGACTGTATTTTTATAAGAAGGATTGGTCATCGGGTAAAATCAAACAGGGAAGTAAGGAGGTGAGAACGTTTTGGCCTTAGATTCAACAGCAGAGCAACTTAAGCACGATAAGGGCCCTATCTTCAATATACCCTTAATATGATCTATTAATTAATCTTTTAGCACAATACTTTGTATCTCTTAAATTTTTTCTATTTTTAAACACCGTGCAAAATACTAATCATTGTGTGTTTTTAATTTATTATGTATTATCTGTTATGTACTAATAAATAATTTAAATGTTAACTCATGGTTTGTTCACGTAAGCATGTTAAATGCCATAACCTATCTGAATTTGATTATTTTTTAATTTATTGATTTGTCTTTGACGTTTTATTTTGTAAATATATTTCGAAACGTTTTAGCTCATTCTAAAAGATTCTTAAGTTTGTTTACTATAATTTTTAAAAAATGCAAATACAGCAATATGTGTTGCTGGTCTCCTGACATCTTCTGTGCCTCTAGAAACTGTTTTGTTTTTAAACGATCAGTTGCTAAAATTCTGCTTTTATTATATGACAAAATTACAAAGTAAACACACTTTTAAATTTTATGGAAGAAAAAGTTGCTCATTTTAACTTATCAGCAAAATTACAGCAGTTTTAATTCAGAATATATATTGATTCTGACAAATTAATAAAGAATTACTAATTAGATTCACATCAGTAAAAACTTCCCAGTATATTATATTCATTTGCAGAAAATTGATAGAACAGTTTAAAAGACTACATTGATTACATTTGAAAAGCAACCAGCAAGTATTACCATAATATGTAACATTATACATTGTATCTCTATCGTAGATTTTCCTATTGACATTCCAATTTAAAGAAACACTACTGATTATTGAGGTGTAGGCATAATGGAACACCATTCTGAATAACGGTAAAATGCCCAGACAAAATTTTGTATTATGAAAAAGGGACATAAAACAGTTATTAAAAGCATGCCCAATATATTTTAACCTCTTAAAGTCTAGTAAATGTTATACAATTAAAAAGTTAATTTTTACATGTCCCTTAAACATAATATTATTAATTTAAACAAATTTATTAATACTGAAGAAATACTGCAATCGCATGTAAAGTACATAAATTAACAAAACAATGATTATACGCTAACCGCCAGGATGTGTCATCAGCGGGGAAATCCCGTAAGAGCGTGAAAACAATATTATTCGGTGCTTTCTGCACAAACATTAGCAAGAATGCTGAAAAAAGTTTGCTTCCCGGTATATATATTTTTTCTTCATTTTTTTTTTTTTTTGAATTAATGCTATACTTCTTTGCGTTTTACATTTAGTTTTTCGGACATTGATTTTATTTGCGTTTTCTTATTTTTCGATATTTCGCCGCAAAGTTAAAATCGGAGAAAAGGGCAGAGTGCAATGCGCATGAGCGTTAAATAGTGCTGGGGATAAGGGGAAACTCCTGTAGATCTCGTAATTAAAAATGAAGCGGTGTTAGAAAGAATTAATTTAGAGATTAAAATGTTAAATATTACATATATATTATTTAACACTTTCTTCTGGTTCACTATTCACTTCTTTTTTAAAAAGAATTGAGCACATCAGTTGTGAATTGTAATCCTCACTTTGAAATCTTTTTGAATTCAAAGTTCATGCGTACTGCTTATAAATTAAAATTACTTGCCAGTCGATTGATCAGTCGTCATTGGTAAAAGATTTCAGGAAATTCAAAATTCATTACTCACCCTGTTATAGGTTACGCAAGCCTGCTGCATGGGCCTGGTCCCATTATCAGTTGTTCTTCTCTCATGCAGCTTACTTGCAAAGGCATCAATAATCTCCTTGTGTTGCTTATGATCCACATTGTTCCTCAGCAACCTCAACATCAGTATGTCGTTCATTAAGCGGAGGCCGAAATACCATATTTCGAAGATTCTGAATATCAAAATCGGCACGCATATAATTACTAGTGCAACGAAGCAAAACCAAATTGCGGTGTATAAATGAAAGTAGATAGTGTCAGTGGGTACGATGCAAATGCTTTCAAACTTCCAGCCGTTATGCTGACACTTCGTCAAAGTATAGAAGTCTTGCGATGTGACCTGGCGATCGCAGTCCGCTACCCACTCCGAGCCGTTTAATTTAACAGCAAAATCTTGATTTGCATTAAATTTGGTGTTTGGGGAAGATATTACAGGGATAATCATTAAACCACAAATGCCTAGCAACATACACAGAGACTCCACCAGCACGCAAATTAGGAAATAAATTTTATTTGTCCTGACCTTGCTTATCATGAGTGGAACGATTGCTTTCTTACGTTCTTCTCTATTACAAAATGGAAATGTAATAGAAGTGAGAAGTGTAATTAGTTCTCTGATTTGTCCACCTTCTGTTATTTCCCATATACTTTTAAGGATATAAAAACAACCTGCACAGACATAGAAACCCAGACCATATATATGAAATCGTTCAAAATTGGCTTTAAAAAAATCATCGTTAACTTCTTCAAACCAGGCAGCTGGTAAATCAGAAGAGGAAGTGCCATTACTGCAGATTGTATCAGCTAAATCGGAAGGAATGTCGTCTCCAGATGTTCGAAGAAAGGGGGTCTTCAGTTCACATTTCGTAAAAAGGATTAAACCACCTGCTGCCATGAAAGACGTTATTGCTTTTATGAGAAAGTTAAGCTTAAAGCTGAAGATATTTACTCGGGAAAAACTGCTGTATGCATTGTATAATATAAGCAAAACAAAACCCGCTACAAAGAGAGCGTTGAAAGGCTGTAGTTCAATCATGGCTGAATCTGAAAAGACAAATACATATTGATATAAATACCTGATTAAAACATCTTCATACAAAATATCTTTAAATTATTCAACCGTTACATATCTAATAACAGGTTTCTTTTCCCCTGAAATTTAAGGTGTTATCATTTAAGTTAAAAAGTAGATTGACAAAATACGTAGAAAAAAGTCGCCTGTTGCAATTCATAACATATTAGATTCTTTCGAAAGTATTTAACGTTTGCTATTAGTTCGTACAATTACTTCAGTGGCTTAGCGAGGGGGTGTAGATGTCCATGGCGCCATGGAGTCAGTTAGTACTGCAATTTTTAAAGCGAAATACGATAAGCGGTGTAAAGATAATACCATACTCTTGCCGCCGTTTACACTTGTTAAACCACTTATGCCGACTGAGATTAAAAGAAATCGTATTACAGAAGAACCCCGGAAACATATTTTTAAAATTTTCTGATAAATTTTTACTGAAAAATGAAGGAAAAATAACAATTACGAATCAAAAGGAAAGATAATGTTTATTCCTCACTTAAAAGAAATATTCGAATTGGTTTTTAAGAATGAATACAGTACCGTAATTAATTGAAACAAACTAGGATATCTTCTTTTTACCCTCAACTTGTTGACCACTGCACCATGCGAATCGCAGCGCGCTCTTTCCGTACGCCTGCACCCAGAGTCAATTCTCTACTGCATTTGGTATGTCAAGAGTATTTTACCGAATTTCCCGGATAATCCGAACATAGGTCAGCCCCATTATCAGCTGATTGATATATCATCAATCAGCACCTCGGATTCCCGGGATTCTACTGTATTTTCGGAGTAGCACCTTTCTCTCACTACGTCACTGGCCATAGTGACACAACATTAATGCGTTTATGACACTTTTGAAATTTAAATACGATGTACCACACTGCAAATTTCTAGGTTATTGCATTTTTGATTTATTACTTTAATATATGTATGCATCAGACATTCAACATCAGGCTGGATCTGGTCCAAAATTTCACACGGATCTACAATTCTTTAAAAAAAGCAACCATCAACAAAATTTGATTTAACTTAATAGTCTTTTTTTCTGTTTTCATGTTCCTGTGTGTCATGGCAGGCCTCCCGAAGATGGATTTTGACAAAAATATACTAGCAATCTAGATAATCTCTCTTGGTGTAAAGACCATGTCGTATCAATTGCATCTGCCTACCTCACTGGTTTTCTAGTTACTGTCTGCTAGGGAATCTATTACCACGGAATTACGTCTGTCTGAAGAGAGAGACATAGTTCCATAAATTCCGGAAGCAGGGATGGCTGAAACGTGTCGATTCATAAAAATCTCGAGGTTGAATTTTTCGATGATTCCAATACATTCTCTTTATATACTTCGTATACGAAAGAGTAAAATGAATTGCCAACATATTTTACTAGTAGTTCTGTGAACAGTAGACCTCTCTCCCAACATAACGACAAATAACGGGGAAAAAATAAATAAAAGATTTTCTCTTTATCGCATTTTTCAAAATTTTACCCAATGTTTTTATTCATTGTGAAGACAGCATTGTTCGTAAGGACACCGGACATCATAATTTGACTCTCGAGGAGGTACGTTGGTGTCCAAATTCTTAAGCTGCGACAAATTTGGTGTTAATACGGATACAATGGTTTGCAATCAGTTGCGGAAAGCCGTTGGATATACAGTAGTCGGAGATCACATTAATCTCGTCACGATGGCATTTAGAGGGGCGACCAGAAAGTGTTGACGACGAAAAGGTATTTCGACTCATCCCGTTTCACAGAAAGATATTAACGAGCTCAAACTTTTAGCAATGGTTTCGTTTGATATGCATAATATTTACATGCATTTTCGTAAAAATAGCAAGAATATTCGGGAAATATAAAGAGTTTCTTAAAAAAACCACAAATTTCCCAGCATGTTTTTTCTTATAACATACAATGTTTTCAATTAATTTATACGAAACTTACAGGATACATAACAATGTTTTGGAGTACTGCATTAAAATTTGTACAAATTAATTTTTAACTGCGCATGTACGAAACATAGCATAATTTTTCTTTCATAATTTCAAATTCAGATACATAGGGCAGCTTATATAAAAATTCCAGTTAGCTACCGTTCAGATTGAGCAAGATATCGGCATTGCAAGAGCTGAATTGCTTTTCTTCTCTAAGAGAAGCAAAATGATGAGGGTTTCCCCACAAACTAATATTTTTTAAAATTAAATCTTCGAATAGTAATCGTTGAACTGCAATTTAAATTATGCATTTAATTTATATGTATACATGAGTATTCAGGATGTTCAACTTTCATACAATTCGATATTACTATTAGAAGATTCAAGTTCAAATACTATCAATTTGCGCAAGAACCCTCGTGATTTAGATTCTCTTATATTCCAGCCGAAATTCTCCTCGGTGATATGCTTCTAAATCATAAAAGAATTTTACTGGAATTTTTATATAATTTCCCCTGTATATCTGACTTTGAAGTTACGAAGGAAAAATTACGCTACGTTTCGCACATCCACAGTAAAACAGTATTTACTACAAATTTACTCTAAAATATTGCCACGCATTATGTAGCTTTCGTATAATTTGGTCTACAACACTGCATACTATAAGCAAAAAACTTACTGAAAAATTTGAGAATTTTTAAAGAAACCTTTATATCTTCCCGAATATTCGTGGTCTTTTTACGAAAATACATGTAAATATTATACACATCAAGCGAAACCATTTATGATAGTTTCATTTCGTTATAAGCTTTCTGCGAAACGGGAGGAGTCGAAATCCCTTTCAGTCTTCATGACTTTCTAGTCGCCCCCGTAAAGCCCTCGTGACGAGATTTTCACAGTAAAATGTGTGCTGCGACTACTTTATGTCCCAGGAATCTCCGCAACTTATTGCAAGCCATTGCATCCATGTTAACACCGAATTTGTCGCATTTTAAGAATTGTGCTAAACTTTTGGACACCTGTGTACCTTCTTTGTCCCCATATGCAATGAAATATTACAAAGCTAAATTTACAATCAATATAATACTACACACAAAAATTGTGTACAATTTTGTACTTCCAAACAAATACAAAAATGAAAATGTAGCAGTGAGTGTGATAAAATATTTCAGCAATGCAATGAAATTCAAATGAAATAAAACTCTTATAAGATATTAATTTCCCAAGAAAGCTATTTCTGCTATCATAACCTTAGCAGAAGAAGTATTTTGATGAAATAATGAGAATGGTATTTATTACAACATAAAAAAAAAATTGGTATTTATCACGACAGTATAAAAATTGTAGTGATAAAGGCGGAAAAAAAAAAAAAAAACGTTACACGAATAACAGATAATCTTCAACTTTTTATAAACTGAATAAACAAATATTAATAAGATACTAAACATTTTATTTGTCTCTCTCTCTTTAATGCGAATTATTTACACAAATCTTTGCTTTCATCGCAATTAACTATACCGAAATATATATTTTATAGACATTAACAAAATTACCATTATATGTCTGCTTTTATCGTATTAATAAAATTGAAAATAAATGTTTGCTTCTATCAGTATTCAGAAAAATACAGTTGCACGTCTCGCTTTTACCAAAATAATTCAAACATTTTAATGGCGCCAAATTCGCCAAAACGTCGAAATCAGTTAAACGGCCACCCTCATGGAGCGAATTAAAAACTGAACGGAATCGGAAACGAATTTAACAAACAAAAACACATACATCGTTTTCTATTCCTTCAAGAAACACTTATGCCAGATTCGAAGGGAATCGAACCAAGCGTTTGGTCGTAATCGCGTCACAAACACATTTTCAGACACAGTGCTGAATGGTTGAGTTGAAACGTAGACCTCGATTCGCTCGGTGAAAATTTATTATTTGATAATTTATAAAATTCTTTACCCCCGGCTGATTAACACCGAACGCCCTATGATATTCAATGCCATTCTGTTCATTCAGTCGCTGAGCGAGCGATGGTAATTTAACCCCAGAACAAAGTATGAATTATTGGCCTCACTCGTCATCTGTGGCTTAACAAGAGTAAATGGCACCCAGGATATTACAGTAAATTTCGTATTCTAATCATATTTGGCTTTAAAAATGATATAATGGCAGCACTAACGTTTTACTCGCGTTCCATGAAGCCCCTTAACCCATCATCAGGGCACAGGGTCTTTTCAACCCCACCCTTTCTCTTTTGTTAAGGAATTCTAGGAATTTCGAAAAACTTGTACCTGTTACTTCCCGTACCTTCATGGGGGGAGTTAGAAGAAAAGACCAGCAGAAACTGGTGAAACGGGGTTTCTCACTTTCTCCCTGGATCAAATTGTCCCGCGCGTGTGGAGGCTCCCCGAGGCCCGGGCAACTACCCGTGGCGACAAAACGGGAGTGGGAAGAAAATTTTTTTGAAGACTTGAGAAATAAAGTCATATATTCTTAAAATTTGTTGAATATATTCTTTTAGTTTCAATATGACTATTTATAAACTTAAATATAGCTGAACTTTAAAATTTCTCACCAAATTAAGTCATACTTGCAGATAAAATGTACATATTTCTGAATAAAGGTTTGTTTGACATTTAGAATACATATATTTAAAAAATGTAAAAAAAATACGTAGGTTGTGGGGGGGGGGCGGCATATTGTTGCCTTGTCCGGTTGATAAAGTTCCTTTGGGCCGCCTCGGCGTGCGTGTGCTAATATCTGGTTTTGGAAATTGGGGTGGAGGGCCCCGAAAGTTACATTGCCTATAAGCCCCTACAGAGGTTCATCATGACCCTGATAATATCATCCATATGACTCGTCTTTGACTCATGTGGTTGATATAAAACAAAGTTTCAGAAAGAGGACGATTCCACATGTCACAGACCAACTTGAGATATTAAACGAACCGGAAACACAGCTATACCCAGAAAACAATCGCCCATAGTTAGTTATAAAATGAATATAACATTCTCTACTCATTCTCACAATCTTTCTTCGAAGACAGTAATGCAAATGGTTTCTATAAATTTTAGGCAAATTAGATAAAGAATAATGACAATGTTGTGCGGCCAGTGCTTTTCCCTATCTGCGTTGACCTGATAATATCGGTGTAGCAATCCTACCTTAATACAAACACAGCTTTAGATAGAATTTTTTTACGTTTTTATTCTGATCAGGGCCGGATTAGGCTCTGCAGGAGCCTTAGGAAATGCAAATTTCAGACCCTCTTCCCCCCCTCCAGCTTTTTATTAATTTAAATTTAATCTCTATCTAAGCAGTTTTTAAGTAACGCGTATAACGACGAACTGAAATAACACAACATTTAATTGCATACGATCTTCAAGACAGGTAGTTTCAGTATCTCACATATAAAAAAAAATTACAAAACATTTTTAACGCGTTCTAAATACTACTAAAATGAAAAGTTTGCGGGAACTGTTGCCTTCTGAGTTAGTCAGACAACTGAAAAAAAAAAAAAGCGAATCACACTAATCCTGCAAAAAAAACAACAAAAAAAAACTTATCACACTAATCTGCTCTTTGAAAACATAATTGTGTTTAATCCTGGACTTTGAAGTTCTTTTTAATCCTGAATAATGTTTTGAATTTTAAACGACAGTTTATTTTAATTTGAATATGGTCAAGTACATAACCCTTGGAACTGAAATGAAAGCGCAGAATTAGAAAATTTTGAAAATACCACAAGAAAAAAAAATCTCAAGGTCTCAGCGCCCCCCAAAGTTGCTGGCTCATAGGCCTACCTTGCCTAATTAATAATCCGGCCCTAAATCTGATCTCCAGAATTTCGATTAATTTTTTTTGTAGCAATATTAAAAAAATTCTTTGGTTAATTATTTCTATTAATAATTCTGAGCTATCCATAGTTGTTTGGTGAGAATTTTCTTCTACAATATCCTGTAAAATGTCTGTATCAAACTAAATATCCAGAGACCAATTCATCTTGGCTGTGCAAAATAGCTCATGCAGCCAGGTGAACCAAACTTGATCCAGCCACGGAATGCCTTCCATAAACTCTAACTAGATAAATGCTTTATACAAATATCATCCATGCTATACATACTGAACGAATCATTCTTCGTAATTTGTTTTTTGAAAGTTTAATTGATAAACACTTCTAATTTTGAATGCATTCTTCTTCGCAGTTTTTATACACTTTC